>NMRB01002973.1:1747-15545 GCA_002633025.1 Notospermus geniculatus
TAAGTGGTTCAGTGAGAATGGTAATAAGGTGCATTGGGAGGCGTAATGAAAAAGATAGAACCACTTAGTATTGAGTATTAAAGGTACAGGTGTATGTCATCTTGATTTGAGGCAAAATGCCTGGCTATTGTCATCGTGAGAATATTTCTTTTCATCCCAGCAATGCGTGTTACAAACTGGTACAAATACAAGTAGGCCTATTGCTGTAATCCGTCTCTTGTCCCTTTCTTCTTTGTGAAATGACGAAGCGGTGCCTGTCAGAACCTCTAGTGAACCATGTAGCCAAAAGGCTTGTTTCGTCCAATTTTTTTTGAAGTTCAGGCCTATTGGGGCTCAATGTATAAACCCGCCTGCAGGCCTTTATTGAGCATATTCAGAAAATTGGATGAAAAAATTGATCGTGTACAGCGGGCATTACACTTACTTGAAATGTAATGTGTAGTGTCTTCATTTCCATGTGCCATTGCCTTTCATTACAACATGAAGGAGGTCAAATTCAAGGTCCCGAGTTTGTGGGCTTGTGGAGGGTAATGGGTTAATGAAATTTGTTTGGGAGTTTAGGAGATACAAAGCACATGTCCACATTTTACAACCACGGTGAGTAATTCTGCTTTAACCCTTTCACATTCGTCCGCAAGCCATTTCAAAGTTGAAACAAGTAAATCGCCTGTGCTCGCTCATGCGGAACCGATAATGATTGATATGATGGCAAACAAAGGAAGAGACCAAGGTCTACTGAAACCAGATAAAGAGATTTCTGAAAACTATTAAAACTACTATCTGGTACACAATTTTCTAAATGTATACTTTTTAGCTACGCTGGTCTTTAGCCAGCGTAGCTTTACAAATGACCCTTGCTCTCTCCGAGCCACTAATGGCTTTAACGTTACGAGAAAGTAGTGCCAAAGAGGACCCCGTCAACTTGTCACATTTTGCTTGACGACCTAACTACCGGTACGCCAAAATGTGTAATGGAGAAATGACTTGAATACGAAATCACCAGATAAAAATACACTCACGATATAGTCCTAACCTACTGGCCTCAAAAATCACCCGGATTTCATGCAGAATTATCTTCTCAGAGTGTGCCTTTTCACTATTTAGTCTTGATTTGATTACTATCTCTCGACTATCAAGATATTTACGCATTTTTGTCAGTATCATTTTCGCGGATCAATACCTTATAGAGTGTGAAGTCCTGCCACTCTGTGACGTCTTGTGTGGTGTCATGAATTTTTAGGCCGTGGATACGTGTTCGTGTTTATTTTGGGACTGGCGAGGAGGCATTTCCACCCAAACTACTGGACGGAATTTCATAGAACTTTCACACAATCTGTATGCACCTCACAATCTGAATGTACCTATGTCATTTGGACCAATATTTAGGCAATTATCCCGACTTTGCAAGCAAAATTCCTTCGTTGACATGGAACACTGTATAAATCGATGCCCGAGACATGTGTAACAAATGAGTCATGAATAAATTACATTCAACTAACATAGGCCTGGTTCGTCTGCTCCTGCAAATTCAAGCGGCTCAGAAGCGTGCAGATGTGTGCTTTTCAAAGCGTTTCACATACCAATGAAAGAAGAGTCTTCTATAGAATGCGGACATAAACATTTTCAAAAAAATCCCGCGAGGAATAAACCCGTAGGAACTCAATCTTTCACCCATCCCCCCGTCCGCATTTCACACAAGAATGATACATCCCATAATAATCACGTGTGGGAGCCGGGGGAGGTGCCAAACTACCAGTATAAAGAAACGACACGTAGTTACTGGAATAACAGTTTACTGAAAACAAAAAAAATAAAACAGTGTAAATTGAAAGGATACACAAAGATAAGCGCAAACAAATGTACATAAGGAAAATGATACATGTAAATACATTTAGACACCAAGAAAGTTAGTTGGAGAGCCAGGCGGACTTTATTTACACTATTGAGTACGAAAGGTTTGAGTGTGTAATTCTATTGTAAGTCACCTACCAATGAAAGAAAGGGGCGTCTTAAGTTGCACAATCCTGGGCTTTGGTCCCTGAGGGTCTCAAAAGGGGACCCAAAAATCCATTTAAACAAACTTTCGAGTACAACAACCGTTTCAAGCCTGTTTCATTTAGATCACCCCTCAAATTAAACTGATGCAACTTAAGACATGAAGACATTAAGACAACTACTAATTAACGACCAATTAACGATTTATTTAAACTTTCAAGTACAACAAAAATTCTTTTTGCAAAATATAATTTAGTAATCCTAGACACCATATCCAATACTTAAGACGCAATTTTTCTTGGGGTTTGTAGATAAGACGGGGGTATTTAGACCCGAAGGGATACGAAGACCCTCAAAACTGAACTTATTCAAAAGAGGGAGTACAACAATTTTGTTTGATGCTATGGATAAAACATTATTTCAAATGAAAAATGTCTGGGGTTACTAATTAAGACACCTACTAATTAACGACTAATTAACGATTTAATTACACTTTCAAGTACAACAAAAATTCTTTTTGTAAAAGATAATTTAGTAACCCTAGACACCATATCCACAACTTAAGATGCAATTTTTCCTGGGGTTTGTAGATAAGACGGGGGTCTTTGGACCCTGAGGGATATGAAGGCCCTTATACAAAAGATGGAGTACAACAATTTTGATTGATGCTATGGATAAAACATCATTTCAAATGAACAAAAATGCATTTTAAGACATGAAAATGTCTGGGGTTACTAATTAAGACACCTACTAATTAACGACTAATTAACGATTTAATTACACTGTCAAGTACAACAAAAATTCTTTTTGCAAAATATAATTTATTAACCCTAGATCCCATATCCACAACTTAAGACGCGATTTTTCGTGGGGTTTGTAGATAAGAGGGGGGTCATTGGGCCCTGAGGGATATGAAGACCCTTATACAAAAGAGGGAGTACAACTATTTTGATTGATGCTATGGATAAAACATTATTTCAAATGAACAAAAATGCAATTTAAGACACCAAAATATTATTAATTAAGACAACTACTAATTAACGACCAATTAATTCATGATCGGTTTATTTAAACTTTCAAGTGACACAAAAATTCTTTTTGCAAAAGATAATGCGGCATGGAATGTATGTTGTGATGTACGACACAGTAATATTGTTCCACAGGGACCAAATCGGCATCCTAAGTCAAGTCACTCTGTCATAATTTTACTGCGATCATCTCATTCTTGATCGTCATCACTGTCTTCATCAGATGATTCCATTTCTCTTGGCAGAGGATCATGATCTTCATCCATATCATCATCCGTACCACCATCTCCCTGGGCATCACCACTGGTACCACCATCTCCCTGGGCATCACCACTGTTGTCATCTGGCTCTGTCTCGACCTGAACCTCAGGAATGAGTGCAGGGGGCATCTGTTCTCCATGGAACCAAATGATGCGAAATTCGCCGTCGACATTTTCCCATCCATTGGTGGGAGTTTTGTCCAGATCTTGGTGATGAGCACTACCCCATAATCTAGCAACGAATGCACTTCTATCCACGTGAGGTGCTAGTTCCGCTTCACACGGTGGAATGCTGCTGCCTGAAATGCTTTTAAGCTTCTCAAATGGGTGCTTAGCATTTGACTTTCGTTTGTAGGTTTTCTCGACCACGTTGAACCGGTGCTTGTTGAGTGGGACAAGTTTCCGTGCTCCGTACAACACGCAGACAAAATCCTGCAAGGTTTGGATGACTTCCTCTGTTGGGACAGCGTGGCTCAATGAAGCAAACGCCCTCTGGAACTTGTCACTTTTTTCCACAATTGCATATGGCCTGTTCTTTCCTTTCCTTGCAAAGGCAGAGGTATAATCACAGCCAGTGAACGCGTGTAGGCCGGGGAGTGCAGCACACATAGCTTGGCCTATCGCAGCAGCAATCTTAGTTACGTTTACATAACGCAGGTTGCTTTGTCCTCTTGTTCCAACCTCCATCCACACCGTGGAGGAAACTCGATGGACATGGTGTAGGAGTAACACTAGAATGTCAGTGTCAGAAGCTCTTACGACTATGTCGCCAGGTGTAGACTTGTCCGCCTCAATCATGTGAAGGATGACTCTGGTGTCGGCCTCCGAGTGGTTACAGTTTAGAGATGGGACTGATTCTGCGTGTATTTCTCCATCTTCTACGAAGTACCGAGTGCACTCTCCCATCACTCCCAAATACACTTCCCTTCCATCTAGAAGAGGCCTGTAGAAGTTGCTCGACCAATCCTTTGTGAGAAAGACGGGTAGCTCTCGTTTGAACGACTCCCTCTCGAGTTGTTTCTTGAAGCTTGAGTCTCTTTTCTGTTGAGGTCCTTCGATAACTAGTTCCCCTCCCACGACAGCTTCTCTGCGCTCTCGCTCGCAGTCCTTGATGGATGGTCTTTCATACGTATCGAAGTTGATGTCGATTCTCCGTGACTTATACGCCAAGCTAGTAACCAGGATGTTTCGTGACAGCTCCCCGTACGTTACAGGCTGATCTGGCGACATGCAGTGGAATTGGAAATTGCCGTCAATGATATGAGTACCTACAAATGCTGGACTGCCATGGTCACTGACAGTTCCCTCCAGAAGTTTGAACAATTTGCTTTTATCCGTGTGAGCCATCGTGCCATCACTGTGACACATTGACAGTGGCACCGGTGTCAGTGGAAATGAGAAGACAAGCTCGAGGTCAATGTCACCTGTTGCTGCTGTGAAGGCAATCCGGCCAAGAAGTGCACTGGTACATTTGAGTTGTGCCTCTTTGGCGTTTTTGTCTGCTTTTCGATTGGCTACGCATTCACTTGCGAACGTGCGAAGAGGGTGTTTGCGAATTGGTTTTTCAAAACGCTCTGCACTTTCGAGGCATTCTTTTACAAAGCTTTCATGCCTATTCTTGCCGTCTTCTGGAATGTTCAACAATGATGTACTCGTGGCATCTGTTACACTCTTCCCAGTGCTGATGTTAATGAGAGGCAAGCTTGGATCAAGTGTGAAAGGATTGGCGCAAGACTCAATGTGATTGATGATCTTCTGCAGATCCTCATTGTCTTTCCTGATTCTGGATGGACTGAGCTCAGTTTGAGTGTCGCTTGTATTGCCCATTCCGACCATAGTGAGAGCTTCATTCACAAGTGCTGCTCGGCTACTCTTGGTGACACTCCACCGCACTCTTGAACTGTAGTTGTTTGTGGACGATGTATATCCCGTCATTCGGGAGGCCGCATCTGCATTGACTGTTTGCTCCAGGGTGAGATCGACTGGAATTCGCGCAAATTCATTGTTCGATCGTCTGACTGAGAAGCCTCCATCCTCTAGAATCTGCCGCAGCCCTGGATGCGAATCAGATAAGTTCATCAAGTCAAGTTGGTATTTTGACATCCAGCGGGCATAGTTCTGTCGGTTTGTTGCAAAATACAGATCGATCATCGGTGTCAACATGGCGATGAAGAGATCTATGTCTGTTTCTCTAACTGCGCGTTCGACAATGTGGTAGATCTGTATGTACTGGATATACATTGCCCAAAACTGTGCTGTTCGACCAAGGTCACCACTTTCAGCGCTCTTCTTGAACCTCTCAAAAGCCTCAAATAGCTCTCCGAACAGTGCTGAGTTGCAGAAACGATCAACATCTTCCTTCTTTTCGAGGGGGACATTCTGCAGTTCCAGGAGAACCAAGTCTGCGTTCTCATATTCCTTCATGAACCGTCGGAAAAGTAATGTTTCCAACGCAAGAGCAAGCATTGGGTGAAGTCGTTTACAACGATTGTAGCTCAGGCACTCTATGAACCCTCTCAGAGATCCCGGGGCTAATACGCCTGAGTCTGTCAGCATCGCTGGTCCACCCGATTCTGCGATAACCTTTCCAATGGCTCTGAAGTAGCACATGAGAATGTGGAATACTCCAAACATAACGAAGAGCTTGTCAAACTCTGGCTGACTGGTGACTTGGATTCGGTGTGCAGTCTTTGCGACATCTAGATCATATGTAACCAGACCATACATCTGGCCACATTCCTCTGCACACTTCAGAGCTGTGCGCATGGTGTCTGCAACAACGTCATCTTTTGTGATGGGTTGGTTCAGGTTCGGCATATAGTGAACAACCTGCTTCAGCAATCTGTCTTGGTGAAGACGTGCATTAAATCCAACCCACATTGGCACCGTTTCTGAATTGAGGTGGTGGCTCACAAGGAACATTGTGTCTAGTTTTCGTGCGCGACCAGAAATTTCAGGAAGCTTGCTATACTCGGTATCGGGATATTGAAACTGATCCATCCGTGGCTTCTTTCGATACGGCACGACTTCTGATGCAGAACATCCAACTTTCTCTTGTGTTTCTTTCTCAATGTCGGTAGTACAGTTTCAGTTTGACAAGGGACTGGCGGTAGCTCATCAACTTCAGTGGCGAGTGGGTCAATACTCTGGTAGAATATACCCATGGTATCATGTAGGCTCTCAAAGCCCGATAGCGTATGAACAAGCTCATCATAGTTATCAAATGCATTGCCCATGACAGAACCACGCTTTGCACCCTTTGGAGAAGACATCTGCCTGCTTTGGATAGCTGTTGCCAGATCAGTTTCTAGTTCCTCGTACTTCGAATAGCTAATACAGTGACCAAAACGATTCAGAACTGTCATCAATTTACGGCTCCCTGTAATTGAGTGCACCAGACCACCAAGCACAATGTGTTTTTTGGGCATTAACTGTCCATTCTGAACAATGAACAATGCATCTTCGCTGGCTGATGTTGCACGCCGTTTTACAGATTCAGAGTTTCGATTTTTACCACCAAAGAGAGTTCTGAAGAAGAGATGTACCAATTCTGGCGCTTCACCCTCGCCACGCAAGAGTGACTTGAGGTCCATGGGGTCGCTGCATGGGGTGTGTTTGACATTTTTCAAATGTTTGCGCAGGAGTAAGGCGGATTTTATCAGTTGACCTTCCTCAGATGACTGAAAATCATACACCACTTTTATTGACTTGTAATCAATGCGGCAGCTATGAATAATCGAGCCCTGCTTCTTTGCATCAGGAGTATAAATTTTCATCTCATTTGGGAATTGCTTTTTTAGCATTTCCCCAAGGTATTGACAAGAACTGATTGTGGGTTCTTCTTCTGCTACCTCACATAGAATACAGTAGCGATCATAAACCGATTTCAAACGCTCTGGCCGTGAGTCTAGGATAACATGCAACTTGACATAATCAATAATTTGTGTGACTGCCTGCTTTTCAGTATTCTGATTTTTACTGCTTTTCTGCCGACTGCGTTTCACCCTAGCAGCAGCAGCTAATTGTTTGCTTCTACAAGAATGGTGAAACTTCACTTCCTTGGCAATCATATCAATACCAGAAATCTTTACCAGTGTGTTATCTTCCAATAGCTTTGCAGCTTCTCGAATTTTATTTTCAGCATCTTTAGTCATTACAGACCCTAAGCCTTCTTTTGTACCATCACTTAGAGTTTTCCATTGTTTGTCACAATAAAGACACTTGGTCTCAAATATACCTAAACGAGACTTTTCTTCTAGAGCAGTCACTGGTGAAGGAGTTGTTGATCGTAAGTCTTTACTACTGCAAGGTTGTTGGTCGTCGACAGTCGTGGTGCTGCTGGCTTGGATGGCAGTAAAAGCACTGTAGCACCGACGATGATACCCATCCACTCCAGTGGGTGCTGAAGGGAGACGTTCGACCACAGCTCGGTATTTTGACTTTTCATATCTTGCAGTTTGTTTACGAGCATATGCCGATTTGAGTATTGTCGCCCATCGGTCTTCAGTCACAGGCAGTAAGTGGCCACTTTCTTTCTCCATGACGTGGATGATACATCGAGACGGCTTTGGATCTTCGCCAGACTCTGAAAATAACATTGGGTCTTCCTAAACAGCGTACATTTACGTGACAGTGAAACATATAGGTTCGGTTTATTGGCACAGCTGCTTACGATCTGGGCCCGCCCGCCCGTCCATAAGAGACAATCTCGGGATTGTGCATTCCAGGACCATTTAGAAACAAAGAAAATTAAAGTCCAAAATAAAAACTTAAGTTAAAAAATCTTGTGGCTGTAATTGGTTGAAAGCATATCATAGGCCTAACTGATTTAAGTCTGCATTGTGCTGATAACCAATGACCTTAGCTTGAGGCTCAGAAAATTTCAAACATTATTATTTTTAGGCTACCTTTTTCACCTGATGCCTCTCCGACATTAGGGGTGGGCGCACTCGACAAACTTTCATCATGAACAGGATTATCAAGTCCATGTTCCGGCTCCGGCTCAGATGTTTTGTCCGTAGCATCTGTATCCATCTTGAAGATGCTCTGTGAAACACGACACTCTGCACTGAAGAAAACCTATCACAGGTGCTATCTGAAAGGAAAATGAGTCTATTGGTTCACATTAAACTTCAACATGTTCAATTCAAGCATGAAAAATAAGCATCAGGCCATATTTTGCCATTTTCGCTCAAAATCTATAAAATGACATTTTTGGAAGGCTCACTTTTAGAAGCGGCATTTGCCCCCCCCCCCGCGATAAGTACACCCCTGCATGTAGTAGGCTTACATTAGGTCCTGCACATGTGCACAGAGCTAGGCCTGTAGCATTCTGTAATGGAGTTATTGTCATTTTAGCATCACACACAGCGGTGTCAGCACATTTTGAACGGAATTCAATTGATGAGAGCCGCCTTGTGGTGCGTTATAGAACTGACCGCTGGCCAGGGGTAAGCTGCCTACTCATAGCCAGAGTCAATGATAGGCCTATGTTTTCTTTTGGGTATCCTCGACGCTATCATACCCAAATAAATTTGGCATAAAAGACAATGCAGCCAATGATTTTTCCCTGCGTTTTCTACCTGCGAGCCACTCCCTTTGTGTATGGTACCTGATGGTTGGCCTACAACTCACAGATGGGGTGAGAGGAAAGCCGTATTTTTGGAATTCTTGTGTATTGCATTGACATGCACTGGTCTTTGTTTCAAAGATTCACATTGTAAATCACCAACTGGGAATTCCCAGAATCTATAATGAGCTTATCCAGCATCCAACTGTTAACTGATTGTGAAAAACAAATGTCTTACCAGCAAACCGCAAGGATAACTGTTCCAAGTGGTTCCTTTCATGTCTGGAGTCCCTAAATTATAAAAAGCTGAGCGAATTCCTAAAGCACATGTACTTAAAATTATGAACAAATCATTAATTGGTTGTTAATTAGTAGGCGTCTTATCAACAAACCCCGGGAAAAATCGCGTCTTAAGTTGTGGATATTGTGTCTAGAGTCGCTAAATTATCTTTTCCAAAAAGAATTTTTGTTGTACTTGAAAGTGTAATTAAATTGTTAATTAGTCGTTAATTAGTAGGTGTCTTAATTGGTAACCCCAGACATTTTCATGTCTTAAAATGCATTTTTGTTCATTTGAAATAATGTATTATCCATAGCATCAATCAAAATTGTTGTACTCCCTCTTTTGTATAAGGGCCTTCATATCCCTCAGGGTCTAAATACCCCCGTCTTATCTACGAACCCCAGGAAAAATTGCGTCTTAAGTTGTAGATTCCGTCTCAATTTTTTACATATTTTCCCATTTGCTCCATTTTTTCCAATTTTTCCACCGTTTCCATTTTTTCCCCACTTCTTCCATTTTTTCTATTTTTCCGTTTATTTCCATTGCTTCCATTTTTTAAATTTTTTTTCATTTTTTACCATTTTTTCCTTTTCATCATTTTTTCCATTTTTTACATTTATTTCCATTGTTTCCATTTTCCATTTTTTCCGATTTTTTTTCATTTTTTCCCGCATTTTTTCATTTTTCACACTTTTCCATTTTTTCCAATTTCTCCATTTGTCCAATTTTTCCATTTTTCCAAATTTTTCCATTTTTTCCAATTTCTCCATTTATTCATTTTTTCCATTTTCCCCATTTTTTACAATTTTTCCATTTTTTACGGCTTTCAATTTTTTATATATTTTTCATTTTCTCCATTTTTTCCAATTTTTCCACTGTTTTCATTTTTTTCCCATTTCTCCCCTTTTTTTCTATTTTTCCGTTTATTTCCATTGTTTCCATTTTTTACAATTTTTTTAATTTTTTACCATTTTTTCATTTTTCATCATTTTTTCCATTTTTTACATTTATTTCCATTGTTTCCATTTTCCATTTTTTCCGATTGTTTTCTCATATTTTCCCATCTTCTTCATTTTTCCCGCTTTTCCATTTTTTCCAATTTCTCCATTTTTCCAAATTTTCCATTTTCCCCATTTTTACAATTTTTCCATTTTTTTACGTCTTTCAATTTTTTATATATTTTTCCATTTTCTCCATTTTTTCCAATTTTTTCACTCTTTCCATTTTTCCCATTTTCTCTATTTTTCCGTTTATTCCATTGTTTGCATTATCCATTTTTTACAATTTTTTTCATATTTAACCATTTTTTCCAATTTCTATATTTTTCCTATTTTTCCATTTTTCCCAATTTTCCAATTTTTCCATTTTTTTCATTTTTTATAGATTTTTCCATTTTCTCCATTTTTTCAAATTTTCCACTGTTTCCATTTTTCCCCATTTCTCCCATTTTTTTCTATTTTTCCGTTTATTTCCATTGTTACCATTTTTTACAATTTTTTTCATTTTTTACCATTTTTTCCTTTTTCATCATTTTTTCCATTCTTTACATTTATTTCCATTGTTACCATTTTCCATTTTTTCCGATTTTTTTTCATTTTATCCCATTTTTTTCATTTTCCCCACTTTTCCATTTTTTCCAATTTCTCCATTTGTCCACTTTTTCGATTTTTCCAAATTTTTCCATTTGTTCCAATTTCTCCATTTTTCCAATTTTTCCATTTTCCCCATTTTTACAGTTTTTCCATTTTTTACGTCTTTCAATTTTTATATATTTTTCCATTTTCTCCATTTTTTCCAATTTTTCCACTGTTTCCATTTTTTCCCATTTCTCCCCTTTTTTCTACTCTTCCGTTTATTTCCATTGCTTCCATTTTCAACAATTTTTTCATTTTTTACCATTTTTTCATTTTTTACAATTTTTCCATTTTTCCAATTTCTCCATTTTTCCAATGTTTTCCATTTTTCCAAATGTCTCCATTTTCCGCGTGTTTTCCAATTTTTCCGTCTTTGAATTTTTTATATATTTTCCCATTTGCTCAATTTTTTCCAATTTTTCCAACGTTTCCATTTTTTCCCACACTTTTCCCATTTTTTCTATTTTTCCGTTAATTTCCATTGTTTCCATTTTTTACAATTTTACAAATTTTTTACAATTTTTTATTTCCATTGTTTCCATTTTCCATTTTTTCCGAATTTTTTCATTTTTCCCATTTTTTTCATTTTTCCCACTTTTCCATTTTTTCCAATTTCTCCATTTGTCCAATTTTTCCATTTTTCCAAATTTTTCTATTTTTCCAATTGCTCATTTTTCCAATTTTTCCATTCTCCCCATTTTTGCAATTTTTCCATTTTTTACGTCTTTCAATTTTTTATGTATTTTCCATTTTCTCCATTTTTTCCAATTTTTCCACTGTTTCCATTTTTCCCATTTCTCCCATTTTTTTCTATTTTTCCGTTTATTTCCATTCTTCTCAATTTTCCATGTTTTCCATATTTTTCTTTTTTTCCCATTTTTCCCCAATTTTTCCAATTCTTCCGTCTTTCAATTTTTTATATATTTTTCCATTTTCTCCATTTTTTCCAATTTTTTTCCACCGTTTCCATTTTTTCCTATTTTTCCGTTTATTTCCATTGTTTCCATTTTCCATTTTATCCAATATTTTTCATTTTTTACCATTTCTCCCATTATTTCTATTTTTCAGTTTACCTCCATTGTTTCCTTTTTTCCATTTTATACCATTTTTTCCTTTTTTCTCCATTTTTTACATTTATTTCCTTTGTTTCCATCTTCCATTTTTTCCAATTTTTTTCATTTTTTACCATTTTCTTCATTTTTCCCACTTTTTCCTTTTTTTCGCATTTTTTCCATTTTTCCCACTTTTCCATTTTTTCCAATTTCTCCATTTTATCCATTTTATCCATTTTCCTCATTTTCCCCCATTTTTTCCATTTTTTCCGTGTTCCACTTTTTTATATATTTTTCCATTTTTTCCAATTTTTCCACTTTTATCATTTTTTCCCATTTTTCCCTTTATTTCCATTGTTATCATTTCTTCCAATTTTTTACGATTTTTTCCTTTTTCTTCATTTTTTCCATTTTTTACATTTATTTCCATTGTTGGAAAAAATGGGGAAAATTGGGAAAAATGGAGAAATTGGAAAAAATGGTAAAAAATGAAAAAAAAGTGGAAAAAAGGAAAATGGAAAGAATGGAAATAAACGGGCAAATAGAAAAAATGGGAGAAATGGGAAAAAATGGAAACAGCGGAAAAATTGGAAAAAGTGGAGAAAATGGAAAAATATATAAAAAATGGAAAAATTGGAGAAAATGGGGTAAAATGGAAAAATGGAGAAATTGGAAAAAATATGGAACAGTGGGTATAATGAAAAAAATGGTAAAAAATGAAAAAAATGGGACAAATGGAAACATTGCAAATAAACAGAAACATTGGAAAAAATGGACACAGTGGAAAAATTGGAAAAAATGGAAAAATATAAAAATGGGGAAAAATTGGGGAAAATGAAAAAAATTGGAAAAGTGGAGAAATTGGATAAAATGGGGAAAAATGGGATAATTGGGAAAAATGGAAAAATTAGGAAAATGGAGAAATTGGAAAAAATGGTCAAAAAAGAAAAATTTGGAAAAAAATGGAAAATGGAAAAGAATGGAAATAAGCGGAAAAATCGAAAAAATGGGAGAAATGGGAAAAATTTGAAACAGTGGAAAAATTGGAAAAAATGGAAAAATATATAAAAAATGGAAAAATTGGAAAAAATGGAAAAATTAAAAAACATGGGGGAAAATTGGGGCAAATGAAAAAAATTGGAAAAATGGGAGAAATTGGAGAAAATGGAAAATTGGAAAAAATGGAGAAAATGGAAAATGTATAAAAAATTGGAAAAATTTGGAAAAAAATGGAAAATTGGGAAAAATAGAAAAATTGGAAAAATATAGAGGTTGTAAATAATGTTTTTTTTACAATTTTACAAAATTGTAAAAAATGGATAATGGAAACAATGGAATAAACGGAAAAATAGAGAAAATGGGAAAAATGGAAACACTGAAAAAATTGGAGAAAATGAAAAAATATATAAAAAATTGAAAGACGGAAAAATGCAAAAATTGGAAAAAAAATGAAAAATTGGGAAAAATGGAAAAATTGGAAAAATGGAGAAATAGGAAAAAATGGTAAAAAATGAAAAAAATTGTAAAAAATGGAAAATAGAAACAATGGAAAAAACGGAAAAATAGAAAAAATGGGAAAAATGGAAATAGTGAAAAAATTGGAAAAAATGGAGAAAATGGAAAAATATATAAAAAATTGAAAGACGTAAAAAAATGGAAAAATTGTAAAAATGGGGAATTTGGAAAAAATGGTAAAAAACGAAAAAAATTTGAAAAAATGGAAAATGGAAACAATGGAAAAAACGAAAAAATGGGAAAAATGGAAATAGTGAAAAAAATTGGAAAAAATGGAGAAAATGGAAAAATATATAAAAAATTGAAAGACGGAAAAATGGAAAAATTGGAAAAATGGAGAATTTGGAAAAAATGGTAAAAAACGAAAAAAAATTGAAAAAATGGAAAATGGAAACAATGGAAATAAACGGAAAAATAGAATGAATCGGAGAAATGGGGAAAAATGGAAACAGTGGAAAAAAT
>NMRB01002973.1:15965-38544 GCA_002633025.1 Notospermus geniculatus
AAAAAAATGCGGGAAATTGGGAAAATTGGGGAAAATGAAAAAAATTGGAAAAATGGAGAAATTGGAAAAAATAGAAAAATTGGGAAAAATGGAAAAATTGGAAAAATGGAGAATTGGAAAAAAGGAAAAGTGTGAAAAATGCGAAAAACGGAAAAATGGGAAAAATGAAAAAAATGGTAAAAATGGGAAAAAATGGAAAATGGAGACAATGGAAATAAATGTAAAAAATGGAACAAATGAAGAAAAAGGAAAAAATGGTAAAAAATTATAAGATAAATAAAAAGGCAATTTCCAGAGTGTTTGCGAATTTTCGACCCCAACCGGGGTCTTCTTCAGGCTGGAATTTTACAATCCGAAACTCCAGTTTCGGATTGGAAAAAAATGGAAATTGGAAAAAATGGGGTAAAATGGAAAAATTGGGAAAAATGGAGAAATTGGAAAAAAATATGGAACAGTGGGAATAATGAAAAAAATGGTAAAAAAAGAAAAAAATGGGAAAAATGGAAACAATGCAAATAAACAGAAAAATAGGAAAAAATGGAAACAGTGGAAAAATTGGAAAAAATGGAAAAAAATATATAAAAAATTGAAAGAAAGAAAAAATGGAAAAATTGGATAAAATGGGGAAAAATGGGAAAAATGGAAAAAATTGGAAAAAATGGTCAAAAAAGAAGAATTTGGAAAAAAATGGAAAAAATGGAAAAAAATATATAAAAAATTGAAAGACAGAAAAAATGGAAAAATTGGATAAAATGGGGAAAAATGGGAAAAATGGAAAAACTGGGAAAATGGAGAAATTGGAAAAAATGGTCAAAAAAGAAAAATTTGGAAAAAATGGAAGATGGAAAAGAATGGAAATAAGCGGAAAATCGAAAAAATGGGAGAAATGGGGAAATTTGAAACAGTGCAAAAATTGGAAAAAATGGAAAAATATATAAAAAATGGAAAAAATGGAAAAATTGAAAAAAATGGGGAAAAATGGGAAAATTGGGGAAAATGGAAAAATTGGAAAAATGGAGAAATTCGAAGAAAATGGAAAAATAGGGAAAAATGGATAAATTGGAAAAATGGAGAAATTGGAAAAAAATGGAAAAGTGGGAAAAGAATGCGAAAAACGGAAGAAATGGGGAAAATGCAAAAAATGGTAAAAATTGGAAAAAAAAATGGGAAAAAATGGAAAATGGAAACAATGGAAATAAATGTAAAAAATGGAAAAAATGAAGAAAAAGGAAAAATGGTAAAAAATTATAAAAAATGGAAAATGGAAACAAAGGAATTAAACGATAAAATAGAAAAAATGGGAGAAGTGGGAAAAATGGAAACAGTGGAAAAATTTGAAAAAAGGAGAAAATGGAAAAATGTATAAAAAATGGAAAAATTGGAAAAAATGGGAAAAAATTTGAAAAAATGGGGAAAAATGGGAAAATTGGAAAATGGAGAAATTGGAAAAAATGGTCAAAAACAATTTGGAAAAAATGGAAAATGGAAAAGAGTGGAAATAAACGGAAAAATAGAATTAATGGGAGAAATGGGAAAAAATGGAAACAGTGGAAAAATTGGACAAAATGGAGAAAATGGGAAAATATATAAAAAATTAGAAGACGGAAAAAATGGAAAAATTGGAAAAAATGCGGAAAAATGGGAAAATATGGAAAAATTGGGAAAATGGAGAAATTGGAAAAGATGGTCAAAAAAGAAAAAATTGGAAAATGGAAAAGAATGGAAATAAGCGGAAAAATAGAAAAAATGGGAGAAATGGGGAAAAATGGAAAAAGTGGAAAAATTGGAAAAAATGGGAAAATATACAAAAAATGAAAAAATTGGAAAAAATCGAAAAATCGAAAAAAGGGGGAAATTGGAAAAATGGAGAAATTGGAAAAAATGGAAAAGTGGGGAAAATGGGCAAGAATGCGACAAGTGGAAAAAATGGGAAAAATGAAAACAAATGGGAAAAATTGATTTGGAATTTTTTTTTGGAATTTTTCGGAATTTGAAATTGATTCGGAATTGGTTCGGAATTGATTTGCAATTGATTTGGAATTTTTTTGGAAATGATTTGGAATTTTTTGGGAATTTTTTTGGATTTCTTGGAATTGATTCGGACTTTTTTTGGATTTTTTGGAATTGATTCGGAATTGATTCGGAACAGATTCGGAATTGATTCGGAATTGATTTAGAATAGATTTGGAATTAATTTGGAATTTTTTTGGAATTGATTTGGAATTTTTTTGGAATTTTCTGGGAATTGAATTGGAATTTATTTGGAATTTTTTTGGATTTTTTGGGAATTGATTTGGAATTTTTTTGGATTTTTTTTGGGATTTTTTTGGGGATTGATTCGGAATTGATTCGGATTTGATTCGAAATTGATTCGGAATTAATTCGGAATTGATTTGGAATTGATTCTGAATTGATTGGGAATTGATTCGGAATTGATTCGGAATTGATTTGGAATTGATTTGGAATTGATTTGGAATTGATTCGGAATTGATTCGGAATTGATTCGGAATTAATTCGGACTTTTTTTTGGATTTTTTGGAATTGAAAAATCAAAGCTTATTAGTTAACAGAGGGCGTATCATATCAGTGGGATGATACGGAACGCGTATCACACCCCGGATCATGATGGTGGTCGGAGCGGACATCCCCGTTCGATTTCACGCGATTTGTAGCATATAGTCGAACAGTTATTGTATTATTGAACATGAAATGTGATTTTAGGACGGCCAGCATTCGTCCACGTCGATTTCGTTGGTTTTTGTGCGATGTTTTTGACAAAAAATGCTGCAGTTCCAGGCGGTACCGCGGAACATACTGTACTCGGGTATATGATAAAGTTGTCTACATACACTGGCAATTGAAAAAAAATGTAATTTCTCTGTGGATTGGCAGAAATCATTGTACAACATGCCCAAAAAGGTGTATTGGCTACAGAGCACCCGACAACAGTTTTAAAATTACCAGAAAAGTTATTATTGGACTTGGGATTGTGTTACTCTGTCGAGTCTGATGGGTAACATATTTTCACTTTGTTTTACTTCATGTTCATGCCATATCATTGATTGCATTTTGATAGAAAGAGTTAACTCGCTGTTCGTTCTGTATTCCAGCTGTTTGATATCAAGAGTTTGATGAGAAAACATCCCAGGGGAATTATAGCTGACCGAGAATATGAGAAAAACAGGACCCTCACCCCCCAGTCAAGATGTACCTTGGTGCAGATTGTGGTGGCAGATATTGTTGACAGATTTCAATAGTAAGTTATCTTTGGTCACCATTCCACGATTTGTGTCTAATGTGCATGTACATACATGTAGGCAGTAACACACGTTTCACAATAGATTTAATAAACATGGCAGGTTCAGTGCTTAAGGGGCACAGTCCGCGTGAGTTACTGCGAAACTAATGTATTGGGCCAGCCCTGTATACCACGATATATAAATACACACAGCACACCTGGATGACCTAATTTCTGTCCGCAGTGAAGTACACCTGACTGCGGACAAGATTTTGCAGTAGCTCATGCGGTGTGTGTCCCTAATTTAGGACACTTACCCCCAGGCTTTTACCCCCCAGAGAGGCTTTGTGAATAAGGTCCCTGGTCATCAAAAAGCATCGTTGTCCTTCCCCTGTTTCATTAAATCCTACATCATTTTGCATTTAGTTCAAGTTTACTCAGCCAAGCTGTCCTGAATATATATGTAACACCAACAACTTCCAGCTCCACCATTGTTTTCGACAACGAGGGTTCGTATAGTGGTATGGTGCTACTATTCACGACTCAAAACATATGGACGGAAGAGCAACTTAAAATGAAAGAAATGTTTATTAAAACTAAAGAAAGTTTGACCAACAAAGTTGAAACTCATGTATGATGAACGAGGAGGATACACCATGGGTTTACACGTCTGCTTCAACACCGACCATACCATAATAGACCTAACCCATACAACTCGCAATGCATCCTAGTACAACATGCACTGCCACTGCACAATGCCAGTGTGGTCAGACTCAATGCCACGCCTTAATTGGAGGCGACCAAAAAAACACCAATAAAGGGCCTAAATCTGAGAAACCGGTGCATACAATACCCATGCCTAGCAAATATGCCTTTTACTGAATATCTTGATATAAATTCGGTGAGGAGAGGGAAGCCTGATCAGGGTCAGCCCAAAGAAAATTTAGGAGCCATAAAATTGACATGTTTAAAAAAATGGAGGGAAGATGGCTGACAACCAAACTGTGCACCAACAGATGGCAGCACAGACAACTAGTTTAGACACACCATACTAGATGGCAGTAACGATCAACCCTAATAAAGGGTGAACCAAATTAATGGAACCCTGACCAGGCTACAACTCCCCCCTACTTAAATGATGTCGTCCTCGACTCATACACTTACGTTTAATACAAAGGTCCTTAAATTTTAAAATAACAATAAAAGTTGAACAGAAACTTCAAAATACAACATTTATACAGATTAACCTTGGCAGTTACTGACAAACTATGGTAATTAATCTTTTATGAAATGTCACATTACACACATCCTCACATTGTCCTTTCTGTATCTTGTAGCACATCCTCTTGGTGATGGAAGTATCTCAGCACACACTAAATGACTATAGTTCCACTCAACACACACTGAACTAAATGACAACAGTTCAACTCACATGTCCTTTCTGTATCTTGTAGCAAATCCTTTTGGTGATGGAAGTATCTCAGCACACACTAAATGACTATAGTTCCACTCAACACACACTGAACTAAATGACAACAGTTCAACTCACGTTACCCTCTCCTACCCCTCTCCTCTTATTCACTAATATGCAGAGACAATTTGCACTACACAATAATAAAGAATACGACATCCTCATCTGTGATCGTCAACGTTACATCACTCGGTGCTATCGCTCTGTGCTTTACATCACTCTTGCCATTGATGCTCGAGTTGCTCCACCATACTCATATCATACGATAAATCTTATTTGATGTATTTCAACACCAATAAACTGATGAAGCGTCCTTTCACTGTAGAAAACGACCGGTATAAATTCTACTGTTGCTGTAGAACAACAGTGATGCAAAAATTGCTGATCAACTGAACAGCCAGCTCACAACAGAAGCAGTATTGCACTTTATAACCAAATCACTTCGCACATCCAACTTGAAACTGTCCACCTCAATCCATCCAATATCTAACACGTATCAAATTGTCTCTCTGTTTCTCCATCAATAATATCACACAGGCAGGAGAGGGATAGTGAGATTACTGCCAATACTGACCGAACCGATAGAGTCTTGTGTGCCCTAATAACCATTGTTCTATCACGACATTCACATAATTTCGCTCCTAATCACAATACAATGTTCTAAACATCTGGGAAAACAGCTAGCCAGCACTCCTTAAGTCCTTGTTCATTACACCACACATCTACTGGTAGACTACTGTTAAACGTCCATGAAATCAAATGTCTCTCACTGTAAACACCTTCACACTTACATAACTTTTCACAACTAGTATTAACTGAACTTATCAAGGTCTCATTTAATTACATCTCATTTGTATCCACACTTACTACATATATATTACCAATCAACGCCAAGGCACTATAAAAGAAAACTTGTGAAATCTGATTGCGATATGTGACTGATCAGGCAAAACTCAACCTCACCTATAAAACAACCAAACGGCCTCAACATAAACACCTCACCAACAGCACCGTGATTTGCTGGCAAACAATAGAATAGGGACATAATTACGAATGGCAGCTACTATTGCTGGTTAGAGTAGCAACTGCACCCAACAACTGAGCTACGGCATCTGACGCATTCGATGGAGTTCCCAACGTATAATACGACAACCGATCTGGGGGCACTCTGTGTCTCGTTGATCTCCTTGGGGGTATAGGCTCTGGCCTGCTAGCTGAAACAGATGGAAGGTCAAAACTCTGATCATATGCTGCATCACCAAGATCATCATTGTAGTCAGATTCCGAGGATGAGGTGTCCCAAGGGTTTGGAACCTCCCCCGTTTGAACAGGCTCATCGTCGGAAACAGTGACAACGGGTTCAACAAGTTCTGGTCTGACTTTTCTAGGCTTAGGTTGTGGACGTGGAGGCTGCGAGTGTGCCTCAGTCCGAGTACGACTAGCAAATGGAAGACTACCACAGGGTAACAATAAGTTACGATGTAGCACTCTTTCAGTACCCTTTCCATCTTCACGCTTCACTGAATATACTGGAGAATCATTTCCACCCTTTCTCCCACAGACAATGTATATGTCCGGACACCAAGCATTCGCCAACTTCTTCCTACCCCGCACAGATACATTCCTGACAAGGACTCGATCTCCAACCATAAGGTCTGCTCTTCTCACCCTTTCATCAAAGCGGGCCTTATTCCTAGAATGACTTTTATCCGAATTAGCATTTGCGATCTTATATGCTTCTTCCAGACTAGACTTCAACTCACTGACATACTCATTGTATGGTTTTGACTCAACATCTGGGTGGAGATCAAAAAACCAATCTACAGGTAGACGTGGCTGCCTCCCGAACATAAGTTCGAAAGGAGAATAGCCAGTGGAATCGTTCGCAGTACAATTGTATGCGTGAACCAAGTACTTTACATGCTTTGACCATTGGCTCTTTTTGTTACTATCTAGTGTCCCCAACATCCCCATAAGAGTACGGTTAAACCGTTCGCATTGCCCGTTTCCTTGTGGATGGTACGGGGTAGTCAATGAAGTCTGAACACCAGTAATTTCCTTCAATTGGGATATCAATTTGCTTGTGAAACATGCTCCACGATCTGAGTGCAACCTCCTAGGAAAACCAAAATCAAGGAAAAACCCTTTCCAAAGCATATTAGCTACCTCCTTCGCCGTCTGTCTGCGAGTGACGAACGCACGAGCATACCGTGTGAAATGATCAGTTATGACCAACACATTTTCTTTACCAGAGTCATCTTCATCAACACAGAGGAAATCTACACATACGAGATCCATAGGACCACTAGAAGTCAACTTATATAGAGGGGCAGGGCGTCTATTGTCACCCTTCCTCAGTACACAATTCCTACACTGTCTGCAATATGATGTTATCTCACCATCCATATTCACCCAGTAAAATCTAGTCCTAGCAAGAGCTACAGCGCGTTCAGATCCTAGGTGTCCCATGTCATCATGTACACCTACAAATACTCTTGACCTAAGAGAACGGGGAACAACTAATCTTCTATACTCATGCCCATTCAACTTACTGACCTTGTACAATAACCCATTTGACATTAGGAACTTATCATGATTGCGCAATAGCGATCTCACAGCAGGCTCTTCTTTCCGTAACGCTCTGACAGAGAAGTTAGAAGACAGAATTTCACGAGCACGGGCGACAATAGGATCACCAACCTGTGCCTCAACTATTTCTCCTCTACTTAGGGAACTAATTGGAAGTCCAACCAATGGATCAGAGGTAAAATCAGACATTACTGATGCCGACACCGCTAAACTGAGCAGTGGGGGCTCATTCTGTGCATTAAGAACGGCTGTGAGCACATCTTGCAATGGGAAATCCTGCGCCCTCTCTATAAGGTCTTGGGTTACCTTATCCTGATCCCAGTCATCCTCAGTATCACAGAATACTGGGTTACGACTCAATGCGTCTGCATCTATATTCTTTCTACCAGAAATGTATTTGACTGTGAAATCAAAGGTGGACAACGCAGCTACCCATCGCTGACCGGTGGCATACTTTCCTTAACGACCTGACAGAGAAATTAGAAGACAAAATTTCACGAGCACGGGCGACCACAGGATCACCAGTCTGTGCCTCCACTATTTCTCCTCTACTCAGGGAACTAATTGGGAGTCCAACCGATGGATCAGAGGTGAAATCAGACAGTACTGATGCCGACACCGCTAAGCTGAGCAGTGGGGGCTCATTCTGTGCGTTAAGAACGGCTGTGAGCACATCCTGCAATGGGAAATCCTGCACCCTCTCTATAAGGTCTTGGGTTACCTTATCCTGATCCCAGTCATCCTCAGTATCACAGAATACTGGGTTACGACTCAGTGCATCTGCATCTATATTCTTTCTACCAACAATGTATTTGACTGTGAAATCAAAGGTGGACAACGCAGCTACCCATCGCTGACCGGTGGCATCGAGTTTAGCTGAGGTCATGACATAAGTTAATGGATTGTTATCTGTAAGGACGACGAACTTAGCACCATATAGGTAGTCACTAAATTTATCCACAACCGCCCATTTCAAGGCAAGGAATTCAAGTTTGTGAGCAGGGTAATTACGTTCGCTATTGCTCAATGCGCGACTAGCAAAAGCTACGGGCCTCAAATGCCCATCCTGCTTTTGATAAAGGGCTGCCCCAAGACCTAACCTACTAGCATCTGTGTGCAATTCATACGGTAGACACGGGTCTGCAATAGCCAAAATTGGAGCTGATGTAATGGCAGTCTTCAATGTTGAAAGAGCCTGCTCACAAGCTGAAGTCCAGAGTGTACCAAAAGGTTGTTTGACACGTGCATGATCGACTGAGACCTTTTTTGTGGATTTTCCAGCCTGTTGACGGGTGTAACCCTTCAACAATTCAGTTAGAGGTTGAGCTACCTTCGCGAAGTCTTTGATGAAACGGCGGTAGTAGCCAAGAAATCCAAGGAAAGACCTCAACTCCTTCATGTTACTAGGACTTGGCCAACTACGCACTGCTTCCACTTTCTTCGGGTCTGTTTGAACCCCCAACTCAGATACGATATGCCCAAGGTACTTCACAGAACGTAAGAAGAAATGACACTTTTCGGGGCTCAGTTTTAAACCAAAAGTACGCAACCTTTGCAATGCACAGCGTAAGCGTTGTTCATGTTCTTCTAGGGTTGTGGAAAATATGATTAGATCGTCAATGAAAGCAATAGCCCACTCCAAATTCATACTACCGAGACATTTTTCCATTAGTCTTTGGAACGTTGCAGGTGCGTTAGTGACACCTTGCGGCATTCGGTTCCACTCAAAGAAACCAAGGGGGCATGTAAACGCAGTTTTTGGTTTGTCTTCCTCCTTCATTTTCACATTATAATACCCAGATTTCAAGTCCATTGTACTGAACCAACGACAACCTGACAACTTTGTGAACGCGTCTTCCACCCGGGGAATAGCGTGAGCATCACGAATGGTGATCTTGTTTAACTTGCGATAATCAACTGTTAATCGGATATCACCGTTTTTCTTTCGTACCAATACAATGGGACTGGCATATGGACTTTGTGATTCCCTAATGATCTGTGCATCAAGCAACTGTTGGATATGGCGGCGTGCATCTTCAATATCAGAAGCACGGATAGGTCTAGAACGTTCCTTAATAGGGATGTCAGTTGTTAGATCAATCCTATGTTTTATCTCATCAGTGCAACCTATATCCATGTCGTGCATAGAAAATACATCCTTGTACTCAAGTAAAAGGTTTCTCCCACGTATTTTCCATTCACTAGACAGGCTATCATCAAATTTGAACTTATCTAAGAATTCCACCTCAGAATTGTCTAATGTCTCACTGGAGGATTTTGTATGACAAGTCGAACTTTGCTGTAATCTAGCTGACACGGAGGGTAAATCAACATTGTTTTTTTGCTTTTTCTTATTCCCGACAGGTCTAGTCCAACTAGGAAGAAAAAGATCAGCAATGCTTGACCTAGGCGCAATAATAACTTCCTTGTCAGTTACATTCGTAACTTGTACATTAATGCGTGTCTTGCCATTGGTAGGCATAGTAACTAAGGTATTACGAACAAGAACACCTCCAGGAAGGTTTTCTAAAACTGGCTCTTGTACCACTGCAGGATATGACGCTTTTGTAGCTGCAGCCTTCGCAATGCCTGGGATAAGTGTTGTCTCACCTGGTCTAACTACTACTGCCCTATGACTTAGGGCCTTAATCCTGCCACTGTCGCCATCACAAAATTTATCAGCTTCAGAGATGAGAGAATAGATACGCCTTACCTCGGGAGTGGCCCACAGCGGAACGGAATCCGGCCATAATCTGCAGAGTACATTGGTACCCATCACAGGACAGGGACTTTAGAAGAGAAAGCAGTATCAGGACAGACCAAAAAGAAACACTCTGTGGGGGGTTCGTCTACAGGTTTTCCTGGAAAAGAGACATCTGCTGTCACATAACCAATATATGGTAAAAGATGACCACCGGCCCCTTCAATAGTTATCACTCGTTGGAGTGATTCCAGAGGTCGGGTTTTGGCAAGATAGCTCCTGTAGAACGACTCGGATACTGTACTGACTTGGCTACCAGAATCCAACAAACACTGAGTCTTAACACCTTTCAAAGACCATCATCTGATTGTCCTATTCAATATTGTGTCAACGGTCACAAATACCAAGCCCACCACCCAAGTGGCAGCCTCGTGTTCAGGTATGACAGGTATTCATCAAACACTTTGTACTGCCAGTTCAATATAACTTTTGTGTCGCGTGACCATGAAGGATTCTGTCCATTCTAATCTTCCCCTAAAATCCAAACTTCTGAACATGGATACTCATCAGCATGATCAGACCCATTTGCTTCTTCTAGGCCTACTACCGCACACCCCTCTCAAGCTAATCGAACGGCCCACCTCAAGCTAACGCCGCGTCATCGTGTGCTATTTTTAGCCGCTGGCACATGAAACAAACTGGGACAAACTTTCTGATATGACTACTACTGCCCTATGACTTAGGGCCTTAACAGAACTAATCCTGCCACTGTCGCCATCACAAAATTTATCAGCTTCAGAAATGAGAGAATAGATACGCCTTACCTCGGGAGTGGCCCACAACGGATCGGAATCCGGCCATAATCTGCAGAGTACATTGGTACCCATCAGGACAGGGACTTTAGAAGAGAAAGCAGTATCAGGACAGACCAAAAAGAAAAGCTGACTGGGTCCCGAGTCTACACGATAACGGCATTAGGTCGACTTCCCTGGTTAGGGATCATCTCAAAATTCATTGATGCCCCAAAAGACGAAAGTATTTCGTCTGGGGGGGAGGGGGTCAGTAATTTTCTGGCTTAATTTTCGTCTTTTTTTCACCTGTGGCATCACTTTCAAAATTTTGAAAAAAGTTCGAGTAAAATCGGCAACTTACAAGAAAAACACACAATTCCCTACTGGGCACTCTGTATACAAAAAGGATACACTTACGCACAAGCCACCGTAGTTTGCTCTAGCCAATAACGACACTCGAAAGAAACCCCTTTGACGCCCCCTCCCCAACCTCCTGCGAATGTCCAGCTTGATAGGCCTACTTCCAGTCGTCAAAACTATATCGGAAGAATGGAGATAGGTGGCGCTGTGAGGAGCTTGCCGCTCACCTCTCAATGCATACGTACGTGTGGCCCCTATATAGTATACTCATTTATTCTCTGCGGAGATGAAGGCTTCCTCATGTGAGTTTTTTCTGCACAAGAAAGACATGAAGAATAACTCATGACTCACACGGATTTTAATCATGTCACTTTAAAGTTTTTTACATCATCATCGTGGAATTTCTGTAAAAACACTAACACATTTTCTGAGGAATAATTATTATTTTATTATTATTATTATTATTTACAACATTTATATAGCGCCTGACGGTAAACACCTTCTAGGCGCTTTACAAGTGATAGACAGTGACAGAAGAACGAAATGTTAAAAAATTGGTGAAAACAGTACATGGTAGCTAAAACATTTGTAGGAAGTAAAACATTAAGTAGAAAAATATTTCTTAAAAAGAAATGTTTTAAGATTACGTTTAAAACATTCAATTTTTGGCACTGAGCGGAGACTAGTTAGGAGCTGGTTCCATAGTTTTGGTCCGGTCACGGAGAAGGCCGGGGAGCCCACCACCCTCTGTGTCCGCACCTCTCTACACATGCCTTTTGTACTCGACCTGAGGGATCGACCTGGAGTATACACCTCAAGGCAGTCCGATAGGTATCCTGGTGCAAGACCATTGAGACGTATGGCCCTCTACACAGACTCCTACTCGTTTCCCTCACTGCTCGCCCCTTTCAGTGTATCACACACCCTAGCAGGATTCGCATGGTTTTCACAATTCCTAAAAGAATGGCCCCTTTCCCCGCAGTTATAGCAAACAAGCACCCGTTTATTTGGGAAAGGTGGCTTTGACCTCGGCCGATACCCAGGAGTACTTGTCCTTGCTGAACCACGCCCTCTACCGAAACCTGGATTACTGTCAACCTGAGGTTGGTCATGGCTAGGTTGGGGTGTTACACTACTGTGGTGCTTCTCCTTAGTAACTTCTTCTAACCTGAGACTGAGAGCGTTCACCTTATCTATAAGTTGTGCTATTTCAGTTTGGGAAGCTTGCTGAGGCTTACTTACAGCTTGTTTTTTTCTTTGCGGGCTGCTCTGTAGTGGAAGGGGTTGCATCGTTGAAACGACGCTGCCTATCTTTAACTCGGTCTTCCTCTTCAACAAGAGCACAAAACAAGTCAGTAAAATCATTATACTGCAGGTCGTCTAGTGACGCCATGACGTCCATGTGATGTAGCATAATGTCATCACGACAGCCACGACGAAATTGCTTCACAAGTGTTTTGAATTCCTCAGCTGTACCAGCTTCACCACTATCTACAATTCGGCGAAGGAGTATTTGTAACCGCTGCAGGTATTGGCTGGAAAGTTCATCATCTTTTTGGAACAGATCATAAAACTTCATCAACAGTTCATGACCATCTGCAGTCTTACCATACGCAGACTTCAAGAGTTTTAAGACACTAGCAATATCAGCATTAGCGATACTTCTTGCCAAGTTGGCAGTAGGGGATATCAAACTACCTAACACAATGCGACGTTTGCACCTATCATCGAGCTCTGTCTCAAGTTTCAATTCATTAAAGGGCCGGTTTGACGGGCGTTTTTATCGTCGCGATAATCGCCACTTTTTTGACGCTCAGTAAAAACGGATATCGCTCCGTAGGTCGATCGACTGTTTGATCGAGTTTTCCATGGCTTTTTTCTCTCGCTGGCGATGTCACCCGCTGTTGGCGTTTTTGGCGATTTGACGAGCGTTTTGGATGCGATATCGCCAACCGCGTTGAAATCGCCGCGATAAAAACGCCCGCCAAACCGGCCCTTAACTTCAAACTCCCAGGAGTCAAAATCTAATTCATTGCTCCCAGGACTTCTCCTTCCACTAAAGATCTTAAGTCTCTTTGACCACTGACGTTCAAGACTAGTGATATTAGTCATCTTCTTATCAGAACTGGAATGCTTTTTATCTTCACCTTCATCCATGACTAACCATTCAGTCAAGTCTATACAACCGTGTGGAACAGAGTGTAAAATGATCAATGCAATGAAGAACAACCTATAACCTGGCATAAAAGCTTGGGAAATGACCTATAATATAACACACAATACAACCCGAACAGCCAACAGAGCAAATCCAAACAACCACACTTACCCAATAGGGAGACTTATGCAATGTCCACTGGAGAAACTCTAAAACAGCTAATAACCTGGGCCAAGAAAACAAATGCATGTTGCCTACAATCGCATGTGTTGAGCAGCTCACCAAAAAGTTAGTCAACAATATACTCAGACTGGGCCGTCACGCGGTACCGTGATTCGCGCTTTACCGTGACTTTCGTGGTGAAAAGAGGAAGTGGATCGAATGTGGCGCAACCGCACAACTGCTCGCCGAGCATGGTGGGAATGGTGGTCGCGCTGCAGCGTGATATCACGGGGCAGTTGAAGTCAACGTTTTACAATGGTTTACTTGTGAAGATTACAACAACAATCGCGGCTAACCGAGGCCACCCGAAGATAAGAGACTTTAGCACGTCTAATTTCAAAAAAGCGTCAATCGTTTAAAAAAAGCGTCATTTTGAAATGACCTGTCCAAATGCAATCTCTATCATCTTATCTACATACCAGAACTGAATTTCAGGCTTTGCGCGCGTTTATGGCGCCGAAAATGACATATAATGCAGGTAGGTATGGCAGGCCTGCCATTACGGCTGTTGAGGTAAATTTCGGTCGAAAATTGCCTGTAAAATCTTTAAACGTGAGTATGACACAGTGAATTCTTGCTTGTTTATTGACAAAAATTGTATAAGTTTACGGTGAGAAGTTTCCGTCCCCTCCACGCAGGATTGTAGGTGTTTTATGCCAAAACAAATATTGTATTTTGTACATTCATTGCGCGGTTTGGCGCGACAAAGTCACGTGCACGTTTTCATCACGGTATCGCGTGACGGCCCAGTCTGATACTAGGAGCCTCAAAATTATGAAAGGCCCCACGTTGGGCGCCAATGGGGAGCGCCAAGTGGTCACGTGAGACTGATGAGCAGACGTGACACCTATAGAGGCTCATTGTTCGAGAGATGCGGTTCACCAAGCACGGCCAATCACACCTTGAATCGTCATGAATAATAGGTGGCGTCGGTGTACTATCAGTTCAAACCCACGCATATATTCTCGCGTGGTCTGCGTGATCGGGGTTCCCTATTTGTAACACCAAAAAACTTCCGACTCCATCATTGCTGCCGACAACGCTGAGAACGAGGGTTCGTATGGTGGTATGGTGCTACTATTCACAACTCAAATCATATGAACGGAAGAGCAACTTAAAACGAAAGAAATATTTATTAAAACTGAGAAAGTTTGACCAACCAATTTGAAACTCATGTATGATGGACGAGGAGGATGCACCGTAGGCTCACACATCTTTAACACCGACAATACCATAATCAGACTGGGCCGTCACGCGGTACCGTGATGGAAACGTGCACGTGACTTTGTCGCGCCCAACCGCGCAATGACTGTACAAAATACAATATTTGTTTCGGCAGAAAACACCTACAATCCTGCGTGGAGGGGACGGAAACTTCTCACCGTAAATTCATACAATTTTTGTCAATAAACAAGCAAGAATTCACTGTGTCATACTCACGTTTAAAGATTTTACAGGCAATTTTCGACCGAAATTTACCTCGACAGCCGTAATGGCAGGCCTGCCATGCCTACCTTCATTATATGCCATTTTCGGCGCCATAAACGCCTGCAAAGCCTGAAATTCAGTTCAGGTATGCAGATAAGATGACAGAGATTGCGTTTGGACAGGTCATTTCAAAATGACGCTTTTTTTAAACGATTGACGCTTTTTTGAAATTAGACGTGCTAAAGTCTCTTATCTTCGGGTGGCCTCGGTTAGCCGCGATTGTTGTTGTAATCTTCACAAGTAAACCATTGTAAAACGTTGACTTCAACTGCCCCGTGACATTACGCTGCAGCGCGACCACCATTCCCACCATGCTCGGCGAGCAGTTGTGCGGTTGCGCCACATTCGATCCACTTCCTCTTTTCACCACGGAAGTCACGGTAAAGCGCGAATCACGGTACCGCGTGACGGCCCAGTCTGATAATAGGACTAAGCCATACAACTCACAATACATCCTACTACAACATGTACTGCACAATGCCAGTGCGGTCAGACTCAAAGCCACGCCTTGATTGGAGGCGACCAAAAAAACACCAATAAAGGGCCTAAATCTGAGAAACCGGTGCATATACAATACCCATGCCTAGCAAATATGTTTTTTACTGAATATCCTGATATGAATTCGGTGAGGAGAGGGAAGCCTGATCAGGGTCAGCCCAAAGAAAATTTAGGAGCCATAAAATTGGCATGTTTGAAAAATGGAGGGAAGATGGCTGACAACCAAACTGTGCACCAACAGATGGCAGCACAGACAACTAGTTTAGACACACCATACTAGATGGCAGTAACAACCAACCCTAATAAAGGGTGAACCAAAATGGAACCCTGACCAGGCTACAAAATCATGCGAGCACGAAATTGAAAGTCGGTTCCTTTTCTATAACCTACGAGTATAGTAACCTTTATGTACATTCTGATGAGTATACATGTAAAAATATGAATTTGGGTTAGTAGTAATGGCATTAATTAACTTTTAATTAGCGCCGAAAATTTCATCTTCGGTGTGAAATTCTGACTGTTGGCTACCGAATGCGCTGTTTCGGATTATACCATTACATTATGCAATAGAACACCATTGAAGTCAATAACTAGACCTTCAGTATCTTGCATACCAAATACAACTAATCCCCGTTGTCCACGGTAGGATTTTTCTCTACTAAAAATTATAAATGATGCTCATGAAGGGTGATTTCGGTCATAGGCTATCGATTGCCTTGCTGAAGGCATTGTGAACACCCATTTAAGCCACATTTATAATTTTTAGTACAAGAAAAATCCTACGTGTACAACGGGCATAACTGATTTTTCCCTTCGATGAACTTTATCCGGAACAAGACTGAGAATTTCTTGCAATCATTGGCACACATTTAAAGATAATTTAATGATAATGTATCACGACTTCATTGTTTACATTCAATATTTGTAAACTTGGATGTTTACATGTTATTTTGGACATTCTGAACATGCCAACCCACCAAATTGAATACTTTCGGTGCCGTACCAAAAGAATTTCTAGAGGGGCATGCCACCAGCAAATTACTCATAAGACAAACAAAGACTAGACACAAAGAAACAACATGTAAATAAGCGATGATTTTCGTGTCCCGTGAAAATACACGTGATACATTATCTTTAAGATGAAATACATGTAGCAGGAGCCAGTAAAATAACATCATTTAAACATGCAACAAAGGCACTAAAAATATACTTCCTATGTGACACCCATAACCGCTTATTTCAAAATTTGACAACAGATCGCTCAAGTAAATGTTTAAGGAAATGGGTGGCAGCACCCCACCCTGCTTGACACCCTTTGTTACTGAGAACGCAGGTGATATATAATCATCCCAAACATTGGTGACCCGCGCCAGCAACATGAGTCGGGATGTGCACAGAAGACGACCCAAGGTGAACCAACGGTTTGTTGATTTCAGCATTGTCTGACCATTGTGAAATTTGACTTTGTCCATTTCTGTAATTCTTCTCTGGTGTCATCTTGGTCAATTCTTTCAGGTGTGAAAGTAAAGAATGTCCCCAGGAAAAACTGTCCTGGGAACAAAAGATCCTGTTGTTACATTCTAATCTCTGGCGAGTGGTTCCTATACCCATGCCGCTTATTCCTTCATTCAACAATAGAAGTGGACACTTTTTACTGCTACACCTGCGCATTCCAATTCATTTTACTGTCACGGGTCACATTTTCTGGTTACGTGGATAGAGGTTGTCACCGACGTCACAACTCAATGCTAATGAGTTAATTAATACATAATTAGCCGTGTGCTTGCCCGTAAGTAATACACTACAACTCTATGTAATTCAGCACTAATTGTCTGTTTTTACAACAGACAGGTGTCATTCAATCATCAGACTGCTGTAGAACAATAACGTGTGATTTTATTTGACACATCATATACTAAGAAACTGAAACGATAAGAAAGGTAGTTTGGAAAATATTCCAGTTAAAATCTGATTTCTTTTCGTAAACCCCTTGACACTCATTGCCAATATGGCCGCACCAATCCTATGCTAATTAGGGTGTGACGTCACGTGAAGAGAGTTGCGAGGAGCTTCGCAATGAGGACGGCGCTGTACTAGCACCACACACACGGCGTCGCTGCGAGCGTTGTGACCAAAATGTCTTTTTTCTAACGTTATTTCCATTTATTTCTGGCATGAAAATAACCCGTTTGTTTTGGTCACCCGACAGTAAAATTACATCAACAAAATTACATCAAGAATGTCCCCAGGAAAAACTGTCCACATGAAATTTTCTTTTAATCTCATTACGTTTTTTCTTAAAATAAGAGATACGATGGCGATAATAGCAACGTTTTTGTGCCATTATTTCTGTAGAAAAATGTACAGGCCATTTTCTCATGACGCAACGTCAACACCTAAAATGACGTCAACGACTTCGCTCAGGTCACATCGCTCGCAGCGCCTATGGCAAGCGGATTGTCCAGTTATTCAAAAAACCTATATTTTTGCAATAAAACTTAGTTTTTGTGGATAAAATATAGGTTTTTGACAAAAACTAATATTTTCTCCCAAAAAACCTAGTTTTTGTCAAATACAATGTAACTTATATTTTTGCAATAAAACCTGGTTGTTTTCAATAAAACCAAGTTTTTTACGATAAAATATAGGTTTTTCAGTCATCAGCATAAAACTTAGTTTTTTGTCTAAAAATGTTAGTTTTTCGGCAATAACTGGACATAAAAATATAGCCAAGAAACTTATATTTATGCTTAAAAAAACAGGTTTTTTAGAAAAAACTTAGTTTTTCTTCAATAAAACCAGTATTTTCGTAGAAAATATAGGTTTCTTGAATAACTGGACAAACGGCGTACAAAAACTTAGTTTTTATCACGAAACTTGTATTTTCTACCTCGTCCCACGTACACGATTCTTTGTCATATTGGGACGAGGATAGGAAACCGGGGGCCTATGGGTCATGATGTATATGGTTGCACGCACAGCATTACTGGGGACGGGTATTTCGCAACCTCGTCCCGGCGAAATCATCTTGGTCAGTGGGGGCGAGGTTCAAAAAGGTAGGTTTCCATAAAAACTCAAAAACCTACTTTTTATGGCATAAAACTTGGTTTTAGTAAAAATCTTGGTTTTTTGACCAATAAACTTAGTTTTATGGAATAACTGGACATTTCAGTGCAGAAACTTACATTTCTGTCGATAAAATGGGGGTTGTTTGGCATAAAATCAGGTTTTTTGCCATAAAATATAGGTTTTTAACAAAAACTAAGTTTTTTGATAAAAACCTATATTTTATGAAGCAAAAAACTAAGTTTTCTTCTATAAAACTTGGTTTTAGACAAAAACTAGGTTTTTTGGTAGAAAATATTAGTTTTTGTCAAAAAACTTATATTTTATCCACAAAAACTACGTTTTATGAGCAAAAAACTAGGTTTTAGTGCAAAAATATAGGTTTTTTGAATAACTGGACAATCCGCTTGCCATAAGCGCCGACCTGTCGGGATAAACAAATTATCGCCATCCCCATTAAAGCACACATTCCCTTTTCCCTTAAAATGTGAAATAATTTTACAAACATTATACCCCAATCACACTGAGCTAGTTCTCAGTACGTTCTTGAAAATTTTGCCGAACGGGCTCAAACTGTGTGCGAACGGAGTGGACGTAGTGGCAACTTTTTAGAGTCCTTTCACGAACTTCATGGACGGAAAGGGTGTTCCACAAATCGAGGCATTATTTGGCCAAGGGTTACACGTTCTTGCCCGTTTTACGATTTTTTTAGGACGGGGCAGGACTTTTTTGAGAACGTCAAAACGTCCTGCCCCGTCCTAATAAAATCGTAAAACGGGCTAGAACATGTGAAGTTTGCCAAATAAGTTGTCTCAAAGTTGTGGCGCACTATTCCCGTCCCAGCCCGTCCATGAAGTTCGTAAAAAGACTGTAAAAAGTTGCCACTACGTCCACTCCGTTCGCACACAGTTTGAGCCCGTTCGGCAACATTTTCAAGAACGTACCGGTACTGAGAACTAGCTCAGTGTGATTGGGGCTAAACTCCCTACGCAGTTGTGTAGGCCTACCGCGTCTCCTTGGGTTTACCCGCTCTCCACAAATGCTTAACTTCGTAAAACTTGCCGCGTTTGGTCAACAGATGGCGCTGAGCGAGTCGACCAATGAGAGCACCGAGCAACCGGTAACCAAGCTGGCCTGAGACACTTTTTCATTGGCCGAGCGGTTCGTAGCCATGGTAGCACAAGAACATCCCTTGCCAACGGGCCAACGAGTTCTGAAAGCAGCGTGCTGATAGGCTGTAAAACTTGCGCCAGGCCCTGACGCCATCTGTTGACAAAACGCGGCGAATTCCACGAAGTAAAGCAGTTGTGGGGAGCGAGTAAACCGAAGGGGGCGCGACTCACAACTGCGTAGGGAGTTTAGATTGGGGCATTACGAAGTCGAACGCCTAATGCAAGCTGTACACGATCTAATTTTTCATCCATTTTTTGGGAAATTCAGATTCCGGGCCTCTTGGGGTTTCAGTTATAAATCCGCATGTAGGCCTTTATTGAGCATGTTCAGAAAATTGTGTGAAAAATTCGATCGTGTACAGCGGACATTACTGGCATCTAGCATCACAAAATACACTGGAGTGTGTCTATTGTAGTATCTTATCAACTCCTGTACAAAAAAGTTCTAACAGTCGCATACAGTGGAGAGACTCCATTCATTGTGTAAACCTTTGAATTTTTGAAATATCGTTATTACATTCAAATTCATTGATATCGTTAGATGTCGTGTTTTTTTAAGCAGCAAACTCATCATTGTAAGTATTTTTATTGCATCGCAAGGGGACCATTGCACAGAACATGTGATGTAATATGTGCTTAATGCATATTTATGAAGTGGGAGGCAGTCACAGTATTAGTTCTATTTACTATAATAAAGGTCGCCGGCCTTTTGACACTAGTGACATCTCCACTCATGGCAATAGTCTACATGGATTGATAAAAATTCAAAAGTTTACAATGAGTGAAGTCTCCCTTTAAGGGGGCGGTAGCCATAAGGAAGCGCACTGCAAATGGCGACTGAAAACAATTCATATTTTCTTCAAGCAAAAAGGTAGCATCGATTTCATGTATTTCTATGAAATTGCTACTCTTGTTCTACACATCTGAATTGAAAACGATGTGCTTTCATCTTTCATTAATCAGCTAATTAAGCAAACAATGAGACCCCCATTTTACTTTTTCGTCATAGATTTCTCGGCAACAACGCGACTGGGACCTGGCGTTTTATCACCAAATGTTGGGGAATACATATGTGCAGGTGCCGACGTTGAGATAATTTGCAAATTCTAATTCTTAGTAATGATAATTATGTAATTTGTGCCAAAAATTGGTCAAAAATGAACTTTTTGAATATCTCCCGAATCCTGTTGAATAGTGAAAAAATCTCAACGTCGCGCCCTGCGCACAAATATACTGCTGCCAAATGAAAAGAAACCACTGAAGTGCGATGCCTGATGGACGAGAAAAGTCTTCCCAAAATTTTCATATTTTGGCCTAAACACGCCTACGCTTTTCGAAATACGCGGGCTATTAAAGTAACCTCCTTATTGTCATTAAAATAGGCCTATGCGCACGGACGCACCGGGTGTACAAAAGCATTGTGCTGGACAATATTTTTGAAACGGTGTAGGTTTTAGCAACGAACCATGATGAGCTTGTCCTTGACGCCTAATTTTATTAACAATACGTGGTTATTAAATAAAACGGTTCAATCTTCGACCGCCGCACTATTGACGGCGCTGTAGTTTTCCACTACCGCCCCCTTAAAATGAGTGGCGTCTCCCTAAAAACTGAGTATAATAAAATAGGACAGTCAGCTGCGCTAACCGCCAAAAGACGGCAGCAAAGTTCTAGCGGACAATACAAAAGAAATTGCCCTGATTGGTGCTCAGTCAAGCATGAATGGGTCCGTTAGGCATTAAATTGAGCCGCAGCGACACCTACAGTTAAGCCCGAATTTATTTATACCCCATGAAAAATTATAGAAAAAAATATTTAGAAAACACCTATCAGTTGCAATGGCACATCTTGGGCCTCATTTCGTGACTTTTAGTCAAAATGTACAGACGAAAAATATTGGGAAAATATCACGAAGATATCAAATTTCAAAATATCATGAAAAACCTAACTGTTGATAATTTCAGATATTTGATCATACAACCTTATCATAGACTCGGGACCCAGTCGTTGTGTCGCTCCGGCCGCCGCACTACACGCCGCCTACACAAAGCAGGCTGCAAAATCAGCGGCTAGCGTACCAACGACCACAACGACCATCTCGACCAATGAAATTGCCCGAAAGCAATCTACTAGGGGAAATCTGGCACACTTTTGATTGGTTGTTATTGATGAAATTTACCAGAGCCTCTCGCCCGTCCAGAAACTTTTCAAAGTCACTAGCAGGATATTTTTTATCCGTAAGTACTGCTTATCGCACACAACATCGAATTAGGCACCAGGATACCGTCCTTGACCTGGAAGAAAGTTGCGATATAATCAGCAGATTTGACATCTTGCAAAGAGCAGACGACGGCCGTTGAAGACGCAGTTTCTGATTGGCTGAACTCATTCACATCCGTTGTTGTTGTCGGTACGCTAGCCGCTGATTTTGCAGCCTGCTTTCCCAGTCGTTTGTGGAGTGGAGTGCGGCGGCCGGAGCGACACAACGACTGGGTCCCGAGTCTACCTTATCATGGAACCTTGGGGAAAAAAAATTGGCATGAATATACCTCTTCGTTTTTGCATCATAATTTTGAACTAGAGGCATCGCAGATGCCGTAGGCTTGCCCGTGTGGAATGTTTAATTAGGGCAAAGTTTACCTTCATAGGCAGAAGGGGCAGGACGTCATTCCATTGAACCTATCCCCACTCACAGCTGTGGCTGCCTGACCAAGACCACCAAATAACGTAGACTGCAGGGGCGTGGCTAGCATATTATGGCCTGGGGGATGATTGAGTCTTTAAGAGCAAAGTTAGAGAGGGGTCTGGGGTCCCCCTCCAGAAAAAAA
>NMRB01002974.1:7760-27331 GCA_002633025.1 Notospermus geniculatus
GGGGGGGGGGGGGGTGGGGTAGTTTGGAGAAGTGACGGTTGAAGGTTGAAGGTTTACAGAAATAGATTAAGTCGTAGGTTTGAAGTTGAGAGTTGAAAGAATGGGTAAAGTCATAGGTTGCACGTTGGAGGTTGAAGGATGAAAGAATGGGTAAAGTCGTACGTTGAAGGTTGAAAGAATGGATAGGCCTAAAGTCGTAGGTTGAAGGTTGAAGGTTGAACGAATGCCATTGGGTGAAGTCGTAGGTTGAAGGTTGAAAGACTGAATGGATAGGCCTAAGTCGTAGGTTGAAGGTTGAAGGATGAAATAATGGGTAAAGTCCAAGGTTGAAGCACAGGCGGCCCGAGCTTTGTCACAAAATAGGGTAAAATGTACGTTGGGGGTAGCAGTCTTACTATAATATATAAAAAAGACTTTTTTTATATTATAGTAGGACTACTACCCCTATTAATAATAAGCAAGAAGTCAATCTCTAGAATTCACGAATTTTCGACCCCAACCGGGGTCTTTTTCAAGTGGAACTTTACAATCTGAAACTCTAGAAAAGCCTGAGCTGAAACCCGAATGTAGAACTAACACCTGTGTAGACAGGATGAGTGAGCAATTAAGGAAAGAATAGTGTCCACGCACCACGGATGGTTGCTGGACCTAATTAAGAGAGTGGATGTAATTAAGGAAAGAAAAGTGTCCAAGCCCCCTGTACCTAATAAAGAGAGTGGATGTAATTAAGGAGAAACTGATTTAGCTGAAAGAAAAGGGTTTAATAAATATGACATGTGTAATACATAACAAGCACAAAGCAAAAAGATGCACGAAGGGTAACACAAAGTAAAATAATATAAAGGAAGTCAACTTCGCGATTTGTAGGAAAAAAACAGAATGGATAATGCAAATCACTGAGCAATGAGAAGAATAGGGCGAGGAGGAATAGAGCAAGGGGGGGGGGGAGGCAAAAACAAGGCCTAGACCAGACGGGAAGCTACGTGCCCTCCACAACTGGAAACCTACAACGAAATAGGCCTACCAGGGGGAGAGAGCGAGAGGAACACGAATGCCAAACTAGGGACTCAGAACCTCAGCATCTTGTGTTAAGACCTGAGGGGGTGATGGTTTTAAGGGTCCACATCCATTTCAACTCTGTACTAAGGAGGGTCGTCTCATCTGGACATGTTTCGAGGATGGTGAACCTCAGGTCCTCGACAGAATGTCCTGGCAACTTGAAGTGGGCATAGAGTATCGAGCAGTCACGATCATCCTCTTTCCCTAATCTGATGTTGGACTTGTGGTTGTTCATCCTTTTACGGAAACATGTTGTCTGTCCGACGTACTGATTGATGGTGGTGCATCTGGTACATGTGGTGCAGTATACCACATTTCTGCTGTCACAATCAGCGGGACCCCTCAGGCGGAGTGGATGGGACCTACCCGTGGCGGAGCTAGTGATGTGGGACTGGGAGGGCAAGGAGATGCAAAGTAGACATTTCCGACCTTTCTTTGGTCCTTTCCCTGAGCAAGGGTCACAGGTGGGCTTGGCACGTTGGATCTCCTGTGTGGGGACCTTGGCTCTTACCAGCACATCACGAAGGTTTTTGGGTCTCCGGAATGCAATAAGGGGTGGCTCAGGGCAGCATTCCTTCATTGATGGGTTCAAATGAAGAATAGGAAGGAAACGGCGTGTGATTGCAGTAATGTCTGGCAGTCCAGGGTGATAGGTGAGGACTAAGGGGATCTTGCGGGTTTTGGGGGACTGCTGGTTGTCTCGGACCTCACTTCTGTCGACACTCTGGTTAGCCTGGGGATCACCATCATCAGCTCTGTCTCTACTCCCATCCTGGGTATTGGTTTCCGTCGTAGTGGGAGAGTGGGCCCCCTGGCCGTCATGACGTTGGATCGCCCTTTCTACTTCCCTTGCAACCTTCCGTCTGTTATGTCCCCTGTCAGTGAGAAAGCCAACCAAGTTCTGAAGGTGTTTCAGAGCCGCAGGCCGTTCTGAGCATATGGACAGGATGCGGAGGGCTTGGGAAAAAGGGATGGAGCGTTTGATATGGCCAGGGTGACAGGAAGCTGGGTGGAGGTATTGGTGAGTGTCCGTGGGTTTTACATAGAGGTCAGTCACAATCCTTGAGTCGCAGAGTTTGACAGTCACATCCAAAAAGTTCTGGGAGGAAGGGGATGCATCCCAAGTGAACCTGATGGTGGGGTGGAACTCATTGAGCCTGTCAACGAAATCCTCCAGTTCTTTACGTCCATGGGTCCACACAGGGAAAACATCATCTATGAACCTGAGCCAGTTGTAGGGTTTGAAGGGGGAAGTAGCCAGGGCATGTGACTCGAGCATGTGCATGAAAATGATAGCGTACGAGGGGGCCATTTTAGTTCCTATCGCAGTTCCTGAGACCTGTAAGAAAAACCTTGAGTGGAATTCAAATTCTTAGATAGGACAAAATGGGCCAGCGTACATACTAAGTATGTCCTTGATCACGCCCTCTGGTAGGCCCTGTTTAGTCAAGAATGCCGAGAGGGCATTCAAGCCATCTTCATGTGGGATACTAGGATACAAACTGACGACATCCAGGGTAACAAGGAGTGCCCTTTGTGGTAACGTACCTAAGTCACGCACCTTGCTAAGAAAATCCTTGGTGTCCTTAAGATACGAAGTGACTGAAGGGAGGTAGGGCTTAAGGAAATGGTCCACAATCTCGGAGACTTTCTCCGTCAAAGAGCCTGAACAAGAGACTACAGGACGACCTGGGACCCCGGGTTTATGGACCTTTGGGAGAAAATAGAACCTAGCAAGTTTATGATTTTTAGGAACCGCGTATGCTGCCATGGTCAGAAAGGGTGCCATTTTTGTGGGCCTGGTCTACCAGCTGGGTGAGTTGGCCTTCAAACTCTGCTGAGGGGTCAGAATCAAGGGCATATACCCATACTACCCCTAACATACATTTTACCCTATTTTGTGACAAAGCTCGGGCCGCCTGTGGTTGAAGGTTGAAAGTCGAAAATGGGTAAAGTTGAAGGTTGAAAGAATGGGTAGGCCTAAAGGTTGCAGGTTGAAGGTTGAAAGAGCGGGATTCATAGGCTTGACTGTATGGAGAAGCCAAAGGCAAGGGGGTGCTGAAGTCGAGTGTTGAAAACGTCAATTTCTGTTGCAATATGGTTTATTTATTGAACATTACCGAAAATCATACACCATGGACAGAAGATCGAAGTAGGCCCATAGACGAATTGGCCATAATTACAAGCAACTACGGATCAAGTTGTATTGTGTAGGCCTACATGAAATTCTATCAAGATATAATTACCCCATCCACCTCGAGTCTGTGGCATATTCTCCGTTAGGCCTAATTAAAGGCTGTTAGGCCTACGGTACATGTACAGTGGAACCTGTCACATTGAACACCTTGGTACTTTGAACAAACTGCCTACATTGAACACTTTGAAATTCCCCGCCAGATCTAAAAGTAAAGGATCACCTAGTACAGTGACCCTTGGTACACTAAACACCTCCTTACAATGAACGCTTTTGAAATTCCCCGTGAGTGTTCAATGTAGACAGGTTCCACTGTATGTCCAGTCCCTCCGTCACTTATACATGTTTATTTGTGAGATTCGTGGATCTCCCCCTCCTCTGTCTGCGACAACAAGGGTTGAATTACAATGTGTGGGTGATTTTTACACAGGTCTTTGAGTCTCTCCGGCATATTTTCCGTTCTGTTGAAGGTAATTCTGTATGTCTCAAGTCCAACTCCTCCCTCGGCAAGGATCTTGTTATTCGATGTTAAGGTGTCCGGAGCTGGTTTGAAGAACACCACTGTGTTTCTACGCGTCGACGGCATGACAACCGAGCCGAATCCATCTGTTCGGAGTGATTCTAGCTGCTCTGCAATAGAAAGGAAACGTTGTTTCAGCAAACGAGCGCATTACACGGGGTATATCCAACCTTTTTGTGGAAATGTTTTAAACCAGCCATAAGCGGCCTATCCACGAGCAATATTTCGACAATTAATTTGAGGATGATGATGGGCAATATTATTGCCGATGTTTCTTCCATCCATTATGGGACAAGTGCATTAAACGCCCATTTTCGCCCCATATCGTGCAATAATATTGTAAGTGGATTGAGCGCTATAGAAGTGTGATGGAAGTCACTGTTTGAGAAATAAATACATGATCGTCCTTTTAATTCATGTTCATGTGATGGTGACTACCGTACCTTTCACATCTACGATTATCGATCCTTTCACATGGTGCTGTACATTTGATGCCGTGACGGCGGGAGACGGTAGTCTGCAAATCGCCTTAATAATTCTCTGGCGCAAGGTTTTCACTCGACCCAGATTTGATTTCCCTTCTTCATTGGAATTGTGGATGGACTAAAGGGGATAGAAAGGATGTGGTTACTTACGGACGATGGAGATAGGCGCACGTTTCCACTCACAAGTAAGAACTATTGTCACATACATAAACGTGGGTTTGAAACCACCGGTGTGATAGAATGTAATGTCCCCCGACGTGTTATGTTCCCCAACAATATACATGAACATTTACAGATTAAGCGGTACCATTGAATAGGACTATACATTAATCCTGTGAGAAACAATGCAAGGGGACATCAGGAAGACGGAGCATTAGATTGTATTAGATTAGTTTAAGAATTGGTGCTCGACATACCAAAGCCAAGTCGATTATTGTCATAAATTAAAACAATAGATTTACACATAAAAAACACGCCGTCTTGACCAAGTTGTTGGATTCGACGCATGTGTGATATCACTGAACTGTTTCCGGGTTTTTTCGAAAACCTGACGCCGTAGGCCTATTAAAAAATGTGTGTCACTGACTTACCTGCAGAAAGATCGACTTTTGTTCACTGATTGCATGTTATGTACAGTTTTCGGGCAAATGCAAAGTAAGTATCACTGATGTCAGTTGGGATGTTTAAGGCACCTTCCCTCCTGTTAAGCTTATGTTCCATGGCATGCAATAGGACGTGAACGGCCGTTGCCAGTCTCAGTAACTGCGTGGTGTCTTTACATTCGCTCGCACTGAAGTCAGTACGCGATGTCCTTCATCACACGTAACTAGACCGTATCCCTTGGCGTCGATTAAATGTCGTTGAAGACCAGCTGTGCTATAAGTTGTCAGTAGAAGCGGTGTCTCTGTGTCATTGAGGAACTTTTCTCCCACGGGCTCCACCACTTTCTCATATGTTAACGTCTTTCCACCACCAGGGTCGCATTCCAACATCACATACAGATTTAGGGATGTCCTGAAGGAGTTGCATTGTTGCCGAAAGAGGACTTCGGGCCGCACAGGGTACTTGCTAAAGAGAGTAATGAGGCCATCGTCAACGTAGTGCTGCAGTTGGTTCCCTTCTCAAAAATCTCAAACCATCTAGCGCATTTCCTCGACGGAATTTCAACCCAAGGCAATTTGACCTTGTAAGCCGCGCGGTATATACGATTCACCTCCGACTGCTTAAAGCGGTATGTGGATCCCGACTTCGACATTTGCACGAGAGGTTGTTTCCCTGAATGGAGCAGACTGATCTGAAGCAAGTGCGAAATAGTGCTGCCTTCGAATTTTTCCTCAATATATATAGACTTTTTGCGGGATTACAAGTAAAAGAGAAGGTATTCTACAATATTCTTGTTGGTCGGAGTTCAATACGCGTTCATAACAGTGTGGAAAGGCAGAGGAATTGAAGGGCAATGATTCAGAACACCTTTTCGATACAGAAATTCCAATTATTGTTTTTGGGGCATTAGGAAATCTTTCCCGGCCAACACCCAAATCACATGATGACCGAAAATGATTCCCGAAAGTGACTGTAGACCTTTACAAATTTTTGCCTGTAGGCTGATTTGAATACATGTGTGAATTTATGCCATCAAGCATCAACAGGCACGTAACACGGACCGAACCACCTACCGAAGAATTGGCGGAACGCCTGCAAGACGCGCCACATGCGCGCCCGTGTCACACCGGGTTTAGTCGACCGGATAATGCAGCCCAGCCCAAGGGTTTTAGTTATTTTTTTAAATAATAGATGGCGCATGCTCAAAAAAGGTGCAAAAATATAAAATCTTTTGGCACCAAAATATAGGCAGGGGCACAAGGAATACTAATCACAACTTTGTTTGCAAATCCATGCATTCCCTAATGAGTAATTAGCAATTAAAGGGTCCTGCGCCACCTATATTTAAAAAAATTGAACTCAACGTGCTGGTCCATGCCAGTCTGAGGTATAGTCATCTATTTAAAGATTGCTATCTCTGAAACTAGTAGATGGATTTGATTGAATTTTATACTGCTTGTAGCCAGTGTCTAATTCTTTGACTTGGTGCAGTAACTTTCAGATCTTCCAAGTTTTTAGGGAGACAGCTGCCAATTTTACGCTTTTCAACGTTGAGAGTGGTACATTTTTGGTCTTTATCTATTTTTGATACTAGTAAGCTAATTCCAGTCCATAACACAGGTCCCACTAAGTGCCCGAAATGGCAGAGAACTTTCCGAAAAAAAAGAAAAATTGACGACCGAAAACAAGAAGGTGGGAAGGTGAAGGGCAAGGGGAAGGTGAAGGTGAAGGGACGTTATTAAAATCGTGGACCAACCAAGACAAGAAATAATCAAATGGCTGCAGGATAAAAAAATAATTTCCGAAACATACCAGTGCCCACTTTGTGGTCATAGAATGAATTTGTCCAAAATGTCATGTGGAAAAGCCGGTTCTGATGGGTACGAATGGTCGTGTCAGAGGACAATTGCAGGCCGGCGACACAAGAGAGTGACCCGTTCTCTGAGGAAGGGATCCTGGATGGAAAAATCCAACATGACGATGGCGGAAATAGTTGAACTTACTTATCTTTGGACGACAGAGAGAAGTAATAACTTCTTGATACATGAAATGAAAATATCTAAAGCAACAGTGACTGACTGGTGTAATTCCTGCCGTGAAGTCTGTATTGAAATTTGTATGGAGAGAGGAGAAAAGATTGGAGGCGAAGACGTAGAAGTGGAAATTGATGAGACAAAAATTAGAAAGGTGAAATACCACGCTGGCCACCACGTGTAGAGGGACAGTGGGTGTTCGGGGGGTGCGAGAAGAGAGACAGTCGGAAAATGTTTCTCGTCCCGGTGATTCAAAGAACGAAGGAAGTGCTGTTGTCTCTAATCCAAAAATGGATAGCGCCAGGGAGCAAAATTTCATCAGGTAAGGACGGCTGGGCTTTTTCTAAGCGTTCCTTGATGTTAAACTTGTGTTTTGTGCAAAAAGCTCATCTATGAGACTGAACTCGGATTAAGTGACAGCAAAATAGTGGTGACGTTTAGTTCATACAAAGTCGATAGATAGCGACGCGGTCGGCTAATTGCGAACAGCTCGGTGTAAAAGAATCTAATGTCCCCCAATATGTGGTGTCCCCCAACAATACATTTACAGATTAAGCGGTACCATTGAATAGGACTACATAATCCTGTGACAAACAATGCAGGGGGACATCAGGAGGGTGAGGCATTAGGTCGTACCACACCTGCCGACACAGAATGTGTTTGTGCGTCACGTTTGCCTAATTAGGGCTTATTCCGTCCATCTATTGTGCGCAAACAGTGAAATATGGGAAACAGAACACCAGTCCTTGGTATCAGCGTCCGTGTGACAGAATTTAATGTCCTCCCATGTAGGATGTCTCCATGTTACTTACGAAGCGCCGCCAGTGAGTCGGATTCTTGCGATATAGCCCCCTAATCTGATGACAAACAATACAAGGACACATCAGGCAGGAGCCATTACATTAGTGGGATATATAAACGGCCGCCGAAGGAGTTTTCTCATTAATAACTTGATTGCGACGTTACAACAAATTTCATTTCAGATTGTTGGCGAGCCTACGATGGTATAAAAGACTGTCAACCATTCAGTTGAATATAAGGCAGAAGACGGCACCTGCACAAACACCATCGAAGGCTCATGGAGACATGTCAAACGGTCTCTCCCAGTTTCGTGCAGGAAGGATTTCTACGCTGGGTACCTTGCTGAATATCTGTGGAGGAAAAGCCGAAAAGACGAGACGATATTTTTGTAGCATTTCTCACGGACATTGCCGTGGTGTTCAAGCGCGCCACTTCGGATACTGATGCCAAGGTGCCACGATTGTAGTGTATTTGCATTTGACACCGAGCCATCCATGTCATCCAAGGACTCGTATAAGCAATTTTAAATGTACCAGTATCGGAAGTTGTCCAAAGAAACAAGAATGATTTGTCGTAATTTTAAATATTAATTATTATTCGTGTATTGGTGTTCAGATTATTGTTGGTAATTATTATTATAAATGGTAGGCCCTCCTAATTATTATTTCAATCTACACTTGGTTTTCTGATTATTTTTCTAATTATTATTGTAAATATTATACTAATTGGGGCTTCGATTTCTTGTTGTAGAGATTATTAGAAATGTTAATTATTACTTTAGTAATTGATTTTGTGAATATTGTTGTAAATATTATTGGAAATATTAATTATTACTTGTATAATTGATTTCCTCATGATGGTTGTAAATATTATTGTAAATATGAAATATTATTTTTATCATTGATTTTCTGAATAATTGCTCTTCCTATAATTATTATTTCTATAATTCTTTCCTTTCTTCAACTTTCGACCTTTCAACTCAATAAAAGCCAGGAGCGGAAATCGGAAGTTCCATTTTCGTGGGCGGTGAAAATGATCGGGTGCCAACTTTTGCTTGGCGGTTTAGGACCACTTTAAGTTCAGCTTTAAGACACATTTTGAGACCAAAAATATGAACTTGCATGAGCTGTATTTTTGAAAAAAAGTTTAAAAGTGGCTGGAAGGATAAGAGACCAACTTACGGATCGTGCACTTTGAGCAAACCGTAAGAGATATTTCTTTGAAACTTGGCACGCATATACGTTGGCCCAAAACATAATCAATGATGACAAACTTTGAGATGCAGCTGTTATGTAACACCTAGCAACCGCCATAGCAACCTATTGTTTTCTGGTTTTAAGGGGTTTCCCTTCCCAATGAGGGGTCAAAAATCATTCAGCATGGTTGTCTGCTGCAGCATAGATAAGATGAATCCCATTCCATCATTATTACATAATCTGATTGCATAATTCTGTTGTCACCCCAGCAATCTATTGTTTTCTGGTTTTAAGGGGTTTCCTCTCTGAGGAAGGAGCCAAACATCATTTAAGAGTCGAACTCTGAGAAAAGTGGCAATATTTCCAAAAGTTGCGGAGTGTTAACGCGAGAGAACTACCAGTTGTTCCAGCCGCCATGTTGGATTTTTTCGTCTCGCGAGATTTGGGCCGAGATTATGCGAGGCTGGGCTCAGATCTTCGCAGTCTCGATTTGTGCCGGCTAGTGGCAACACATCAATTTGCTCCGCTGCGGAAGATAAGAAGAATGGCCATGAAGTTCAGCTAGACCGACCGTTCGACAACCATGAAGACCTGAGGAGTCGTCGGGAGTGGTGAAATAGGGCTGCCAGTTTTCATTTTGGTGGTATTTTGCTTAGTTTGTTGGGCGTTTTCGTCATATTAGAACTCGCCGGTCCGCCATCTTGGTGACCCGCCATCTTGAATTTCGGTGGTTTGGCGGGCGTTTTCTTAAGTTCAATTGAGTTTGGCCTTCTTAGTCACGTTAATAGAAGTTTGTTTACTACCCTCCTTGCGGAGGGGGTATTTCTGGTTAAAGGTGCACCTTTCCCGCCGATTCAGGCCATTTNGTGTACTCATTGTAGTCCTGTTAGTTTGTTTCGTTCAGTTTGGTGTTTGGTGATGTGCCTCCTACCTAACGCAATGAAGAAGACCCGCTGATGGTTTGAGAAGATGGTACAGAAGGCCTAGAAGAGTGGTGTGGCAGGAGGAAGTGTCTCAAGCCGGAAGCGACGACCCGAGTGTGCCACGTGGAGCCAGTAACCTGCCTTCGTGTTTGTCAGTATTGTATGCACCACCAAAGATTCTACACGGCGTTAGAGTTGTATTAGCACAATGTGGTTGGAGTGGACTTAGTTTATTTACTCGAGAGTTCGAGTCCAACCGAGTGAATGGTTGAAAATAGAAGATATCGTCATAGTCATCATCGTCCATAGTCAAGTCTGATTTACATCAACACCTACGTTCTGGTTTATTGTCAGAAGATAGATTTAACCTCACATCATCGTCTATAGTCAAGATTCGATATTTTATGTCAACCTTCACGTCTTTGTTTATCATCCTAAGATAGATTCTACATCGTCCTCCATCAAGAGCAGACTATCGACAGGGCTAGTCCATTCGTGATCGTCGTCGTCTTCGAGGAAGTTGCCAGTGTCTAGTCAGATCTCGTCAGACGTCATACGTCATAGACTCCTCTACGTCGTGAGTTCCAACACCGACTTAAGCGGCCTCTACACCAGAGTTTTCGTCATCGCTCGTCCATCGTCCTGAATCGTCATAGTATCGGGAATCGTCGCCTGTGTTTCGTCAGATCGCCACTTGGTGTCAACACTTCTGCTGGGTAAGCCACTAGTCGGCCGAGACTGTCGTTTCTGGTGCTGAGGTCGAAACTAGTCTATTCCAACCAGACTCAGGGGTCCACGTGCTTTTGGGCATTATTGCCTTTTAATTTGTGAGAAGCACTCTTTATCTGGAGCTTTATATACATCCATTTGGATAACAACTAAACTTACCCCTCTCTGACTTGGTTGTCACGGAGCAGACCTTGTGGGAAGTAAGGTATTGCCACGGACTTGGGCCCGAGGATTCATCAGCCAGTAGAAGAGACCAGCGATCAGACACGTCCTCGAAGGAAGGAGTTACCCGTCCTCTCACGTTCGTCGATGTGAAGATTGGTGATGGTGCTGCGGGTTTGCCGTCGTTCTCTCTGGAGCTTGTCTTAGTGATCGGCGGTTTCCTCGAGAGTTTACAGTCCTCAATTCAATTGCCCACGTCTATGGTAAGATTCTTTCGTATTAGATTATTCACCACAACATTATGCAGTACGGAGATTGAACCGGATAGCTCACATTTTGGGACAGATACAAGTCAGAGTATCTTGCTACACAACATAACAAAATGGCGTGGCGACAAACCCAACTTGAAATGCGGCGACGTAGTTCTATTCAAGGACGTGAACACTGGTCCAGCAGAATGGCCAGCATGGCCAATGGGACTTGTCATTAGACCGTTCCCAGGAGAGGATGCAAGAGTTCGGAAGGTCGAAGTTCGTGGTTCAAGGTGTGTGTTCCAGCGACCGGTGCAGAAATTAATTTTGTTTGTGGAACGTGAAGATGAATAGACTTTGAGAGTTACCAGAGTTCGAATTTGGTAGTTGACAGTGTTTCTCAAGGCTAAAAATAGCAGAGTGTATCTGACCAGATGCTAGTTGTTTCATTCAATATTTCGTTATATAATCAGACAATTCCTAGAATATTTGTTCCAAGGACATTGCAGGATTTCGGAGAAATCAGTCGTTTTCATCGCCATTTAGAGGTAGGGCCTACTTACCGCATACATATAGACATTTACGTCATTTAGGCTTCAGAGATGTCATTGGCGTCGTACATGTATCTATCAAGATACTTTGATGGTTCCACGGGTGCGGATTACGCTAATACAGTGTCTTGATCTGAGAGTATTAAGACTTGTAATAGTTGCGGAATTAGTTGCGCTAGGTTAGACAACTACTCCTTTCGTGTTTTGGATTATGCACAATTCTCATTAGATTAATAGAAATAGAATTTGGACGCGCTCCTTTCGGTTTTTCGAGTGTTCTTCCTTTGGACTTTCATTTTTGAGGCTTCGTTTTGAATTTAAGGGGCCAGGGTATTATTGCGCGCGTGTACATAATTTCAGTGAGAGTGTACCTTTAAGCGTGGTTACTTGTGCGAGTTTCATATCACGAAAACGTCACGCCACGTGCGCACCGCGCGAAGATTATGCAGGAAAGAGCAAAACACCAAATAAACTTGACCGCACGGTGGTGGAATTGCAATGAAGAAAAGAGGTGTATTGTAGGCCTATAGAGTTGAATAATCAAGTGATGTTTGTGAAATTCTCTTCTTTTTATTCGATTATTTCGAGAGTGATCTGCCCCACGTCACACCCTAGCGCGTGCACGTACTTGTTGATTCGGTCCACACTGATCAAGGCAAAGAGGTCAAGATGTTCAATCCAGCTATAATAAGGCATGATCATCATGACATTACGATGGCGCCCCATAGCAGGGGCGAACAAGCAATACCCATCAGCCATGGCAGTCACGTCGTACAGATCGCCGATCTAGATGTTTGCTGCGCAATGCCTCATGCATGCATCCGGGCCTATGCCCGAACTTCGATTAATATAGGCAAGCAGTAGCTTATCACCACTGACTGCGGATTGTTGAGCCCACTGGGCCTATTATTACTTGCGGTTTTTTTCCAGTCGTGCAAATCTCGTTCCAATCGTCATTAGAACCGTTCCGGATTTTATGATGGCTCCATACTGACTCTGGCACGAAGAATCTTATAAGAATCTTGTAAAAACATTCATTCGCCCATTTTATGCCAAAATATAAATGAAATGGTCCATGGACCATGTGCTCACCTGGGTGAACGTACCAGAAAAACAAATGACAGATGTTAAATCGAAATGTTCCAGGGTCATGTATCCTCATTAGATGCACCTGATAAAAAGTTGGAGATAATCCAGTTACAGTTCAGGAGTTACTGGACTTTGAGCTTTGGTTTTGGCCACCTGGTGGCCTAGCGAAGAATTAAATCGGACTGAAAAGTGGTGTCATAGGTCACCTGACATGGGGATGTACCAAGTTTCAAGCCAATAGCCCAAGCAGTTCTCAAAACGTGCCACCAAATGACTAAATTTTGAACTTTGACCTCTGTGACCTTGAAAAGTCGGTCAAATCAAAAACCCCTTACTTACGTCATGCATCCTCATTAGAAGCATCAATGATAAAAATTTGGAGAGGATCCAGTCATTTGTTCATGAGTTATTGCACTTTTTGTGTTTTTGGTTTCCGCCACCTGTTGGCCAAGCTAAGAGTCCAATCGGACCGAAACTTGGTGTCATAGGTCATCTGACCTAGGGGTACATATGTACCAAATTTCAGGTCAATACCACCTGCGGTTACGAAACGTGCCACTTGAAGGCAAAATTTTGAACTTTGACCTCTGTGACCTTGAAAAGTAGGTCAAACCAAAAACCCGTTATATATGTAATGTACCCTCATTAGATACACATATGATAAAGATTTGGAGGTGATCCAGTCATTAGTTCAGGAGTTATTGCACTTTTTGTCTTTTTGGTTTCCGCCACCTGGTGGCCAAGCTAAGAGTCGAATTGGACCGAAACTTGGTGTCATAGCATTACCAGCAATCCCCGACTTACCCAATACGCATGCTCAGATCGCAGCGAGCAGACGGTTAGCAGTTTGTACAGGCGCATGTACACGCTGTGCAGTAATATGCTCCGTTGGTGGCAATCAATTAACATGGCGCCATTTGCGTATAGCACATTCGTTTCTACTAACTACCACCTGTAAATGGGCGAAATTTGAATGATTTTGGTAGAAATTTTCTGGTGTCCATGATGCAGTTGAAAATAAGCATTACCGACCTTGAGACGAGTACTTAAAAACCCATTGGAATGCCATTTTTGAGCCAACTTCTCGGGGCCGCGCTAGGTTCGGAGTGCGTGTAATTTTAGTTGCGTATATAAAACATAGATGGCAGCACTGAACTCTTTCCAATGAATCTAAACGTTCTGGGGTTTATAAAAGTTGACTGGTGTCCAACGGCCAGTTGAAAATTGGGTGTTGCGCTGTTTTGACTGATCGGACTTGGGGGGCATTCTGGGCTTACTGTATTTTGCGTAATATTACGCCGATTTAGCGTAATATTGCGCCAAGGGAGAATTCATTATTTTGCTAGCATAGAAAGTAGTTCTTGAAAACTCGCGCAGTGATCCCATAACTCACAGAGTTATCCGCGACCACGTGGCTTACGAAGTCAGCAACGTTACAGACCTCAGTGGTAGGCCTATGATTACTTGTGTCTGTAAAAGGAAAATGTAGGCCTAAATTAAAAAGAAATTAAGAAATGAACAAATTGTAGGCCTTGGCTAGTCCATGAGCTCGAATTTAGGACTCAAAACAAACTTCCGATTCAGCAAGAGTAGTAGGACCTAGGCCTACGTCCAGATTGTACGCTTACCGGATCAGCCCTCCTCGGCGTCAAGGCCGAAAATGGGCAGGGGCGTCACGTATTTANCTTTTGACTAAGGGTGTACATGTACCTTTGATGAGAGTACATAGGTAGCACAGGGGTTGCAAGGATCACCTACAGGGTATTTTATATGCTATTCTTCAGAGTTACAATACCACTGTTAGTGGGTTTCATGATGGGACATGGTTTGAATCCCGCAAGGCTTAGGCCTACATTCCAAGGATGCATGGGGTGTGGGTGGGAGGGGGTGCATGCATCTCCAACTATTAAACATCACCAGTCGTCCAATCCTGAAAATAAGAGATGTCAAAACTTCTGGCAGTTTTTACTTTGTACCAAACACCTGGGGAGTGATACCAGGACATTCCTCTTTGTCCCTTATTTTCAGGCTTGTAGGTGGGGGTGCTCTCTCCTGCAGTGTATTATTTAGCTTGGATTGGAATGGGCTCTGCAATTCCAAGCTGATCTCGCGTTTTGAGGGCGAAAAACATTTTCTGCAAATTTCATTACTAGTGTTTAATGATCAATGAGGACAAGTCTCCTGGCATAGGCCTACTGGTGCCACAGTCTGATGCTGCAGGAAATTCAAGGACATCATCCGTCAACTTTAGATGTGAGAAGGCTCCATCATGCCCGAGGATATATAGCCAAAAGAAGTAACAGCAAGGAAAAAGAAGGATATAATTTCATTCAATTAAAACTTTTATTGCAAAATAATATTTCTACAATGTACAAATGTGAGATATGCACCAGTATCAAAATGAATACGATAGAACTACATTCTGGTATCACATTTCCATACAATGAAATGGGAATGATGATATAAGACAGCCCACCAAGGTGACTTCATTCCAATACATAATACAGCATAACAAGAGCACCACACCAAGATAGTGACTGTACTGGACTACAAGAGCACCACACCAAGGCGACTTTATTCCAACACATAGGCCTACTGCACTGCAAGAGCTACAATACATGTACCCAGTTCATCGAATTTTAGTCTTTCCATTACGAAATCAGCACCACTTGTTTAAAATAGAATACATGTATGAACACCAATGTACATGAATTCAAGTATTTTCAAGATTACAAAGTCAGCAGTACACATGTACTTGTTTAAGTAGAATGCATGTGTAAAATATATATCAAATTCAAATGCAGCAGCAATATCACTCATGGCAGACCTCACATTAAAGTCTGGCAACATCTATCTTCGGCCTAATGGAATGCGGAAGTCATGTAATGTGACAGAGCTTTGCGGTTTATAATCATGCCTGTCGATCACTTGTGGTCGTTCCCCGATTGTTCGCGTTGTCCACCGGTCATTCAATAGCCGCGTGTGATTAAAGGTCAGTGGAAAATCCAACGATCAATTTCCTAGCTTCCGCGTTCCACTAGGTCAAAGATAGATGTTGCCAGACTTTACATGTACTTTCAGCAGTTTCATTTTCAAATACATGCCTCTGGTGAATTACATTGCATCTGCTTCATAAGAAAAAAACATGAGTTGGCAACAGTATTGTCATGGCGATTGAAATTAAAAATTTACAGCTACAAACACACAAAATATCTGAACACACTCGGCACCCGTTATCCGAATTACCACAAAGATATCTCTGTAAGCTCTCAGAATTATCTAGAGATTCAAGAATGACACCTACACATGCACCGTCCACTCATGTAAATAGACTACATTTTAATAAATATATGTATCACATTCCTAGACTACATTTTAAAATATATGTATCACATTCCTAGTGTGCAATCAGCAAAACTCATGGAACATGTGGAATGAATTTAAAATCAGAACGACAGTGTACATGTACATGTAAAATCAGGCCACATTGACTAAAAACCGCAAGCTCTGCCACATTACATGTACATGACTTCCGCATTTCATTGGGTCGAAGTTAGATGTGGCCGGACTTCATCACACGATCTATTCCAGTGCTGTCGGCGCCATCACGTTCTTTGGACTGTAAGTTTGAAACTGGCCAGTGGGACCATCTGGAATTGGGCTAGTGAGACCAGCCTCGGGGAACGAGGTTAGGGGGCGTATTTGGGACAGGGTACCAGGCGAGAGCTATGTAAGCCAGCAATAGAAATGAGAATGAGAGAAGCATATTTGACTGGTCGGAAAAAGTTTATTTACTTCATGATCATGGGTTCTTTTGTCTGTTCGTAGGGGAATCGGCTTGCATATTGGGACAAGTGATGTAAGTGTACCATTTTTGATATGTTTTGGCAATTCCTTTCTGGAGAAAACTTCTATGAAAGTGCTAGGGGGCGTGTTGTCCGAAATTAGATTCTGTGAATAGATTTCCGACTTTTGGGAGTTTCTTGCCTAGTACGTCATCTTTGGGGTGTTTTATGTGTACTTAGCTTAGCCTTTTGTATGTTTCAGTTTAACCATGACAATAAATGCGTATAAGACACTTGACGGGCGTTGTTCCGATCCCCTACAGAGTTAAAATCACTTCTTTGGTACCGACAACGGGAACACCATCATGGCGACCAAGGAAAAGATCAAGAAGATGAGAGCTACCCAGGCAGGCATACTCACCAAGCACCTCAACAAAGCGATCAAGGGTTTGCAGGTAAGATCTAAACAATACTTAAGGGAATGTTTGGAGAACATCAATCAAGCCCTAGCTGCAGTGGAAGAGGCCAATGAGCTTTACTGCACACAGGTTACGGGGGATGAGGAGCAAAGGGATGCCGAAAAATGGATGGAAGGGAGACGAGAAACCGCCGGTGTGGTCATAGCCGACCTTGAAGCGAAGCTAAGGAGTAGAAGCGTTGCATCGAGGACAACTGTGACTGAAACACTCGATGGGGGCGAATCTGACTCTGAGGAGGACACTAGCGAACCCACCTCAACCCAGAGTGAGGCAACAACTACCAAAATGCGCATGAAGTCTGAGAGGGCACAGCTTGAGCTTAAATTAGCCAGAGAACAAGCCAAGCTCATAGAATGGGAGGCATCCTTGAAGGCCGAGAAGGCCCAAATGGAGGCCAAAGCTTTGATCGAAAAGGCAGAGCTGACAGCAAGGTTCATGAGGGAAATCGCGGATCAGGAGATTGGTAATGGCCGAGCAGAACCAGGGGTTGATGTCCTTCCTACTGTAGGTACAAGAGAGCGGGTGGAACAGTGGCTAGCAGTGACTGATGAAGCCCCGGGAAAACAGGAAAGGGAGGATGTCAATGTAGCAGAAGCGAAGAACGACCCTCAGGGGGGAGCGGAGCCGGAGGAGGAGAGGCCCACACCCAGGCCCAGGCCCATACCTAGGCCCAGGCCCCGATCCAGGGTTACCAGTATACCAGGGACGCATCAGGTAGATGGACAGGTCGGGGAGGCACAGATCGGGGTGGCAGGTGAGGCGCCAGGGGGTGAACAGCGATCCAGGTTAGATCCAGAAGTGGCAGAGTTCTACCCTCCCCAGTCACAGATACCTCCCCCAGCAACTGAGCAATGCCCTGTAATGGATGAAGGTATGCCCATAGGATATTTAGGACAAGACATCTTACTCCATGCGCCGAGAGCACATTCCACCCCCCACCGAGCGGCTGACCTCGATGGGCCGGATGGACAGGCCTTACTTCTTCCATCAACGGCAACAATACCAGTTGAGTTTCCACAGGTTACCCAGCATGTCAGATTGGGGCTCGACCCAGGACCAACCCCTATCTACCCCACGGCGGAAGCGCACCTAGGACCCCCAGCAGGCACATATACAGGACATCGTGAGACCATGAGACCACAACTTGGATTGGGAGCAGCACAGCAACAGCACACTGGGCCAAGTATCAACACGACACAAGGGAAACAGTCCTTGGATGGATGGATAGACAATCTTATACCAGGAGTTGAGACATCATTGGTGGGGGAGACAGGAATAGGGACTCAGGAGAAACTCCTAGCTTATCTGGTAAGAAGCGAGAGTGAAAAGGGCCTGCCAAACATGGAACTCCCAACCTTTAGTGGTGCCGCGAAGACTTGGCCGAAGTTTATAGAGAGATTTCGCGTTCAAGTGCATGATAAACCGGGATTAAATGACACACGCCGGATGGACATATTGCTGTCTCATTTGGCTGGGGAGGCACGGAAGCGCACCTAGGACCCCCAGCAGGCACATATACAGGACATCGTGAGACCATGAGACCACAACTTGGATTGGGAGCAGCACAGCAACAGAACACTGGGCCAAGTATCAACACGACACAAGGGAAACAGTCCTTGGATGGATGGATAGATAATCTTATACCAGGAGTTGAGACATCATTGGTGGGGGAGACAGGAATAGGGACTCAGGAGAAACTCCTAGCTTATCTGGTAAGAAGCGAGAGTGAAAAGGGCCTGCCAAACATGGAACTCCCTACCTTTAGTGGTGCCGCGAAGACTTGGCCGAAGTTTATAGAGAGATTTCGCGTTCAAGTGCATGATAAACCGGGATTAAATGACACACGCCGGATGGACATATTGCTGTCCCATTTGGCTGGGGAGGCACTGAAGCTCGTCCAAGGGATAGGATACACAGGTGGCTGCTACGCGGAAGCTCTGAAAGAGCTAAAAAGGAATTTTGGACACCGTAGCAAGGTGGCAAAGGCTTATATGGATGAGGTGACCACGGGAGCTGCCATTCCCTCCTACAATACCACCATGTTGAGGGAGTTTTTTGTGAAGGTCCGGGATACGATTATCACTCTGACGAAGCTAGGCTACACACATGATTTAGAAGGGACGGGCATTTTAGAACGGGCGGTCAAAAGGATACCGAGAGACAAGATAACCTCTTGGAATAAATCTGTGTCGCGCATAACACGCACTAGGGAGCCGAATCTCCATGACCTGCGAGACTGCCTACAGGAGTGGCTGATCACCGACACTAACCCGTATGCAGTACAGTACGAAAAGAGGGAGGAGAAACCTAAAGAGGGGAAACCAAAGCCCAAGCCTGCAGAAAGGAAGTCCACTGTGTGGAACGCTACAGCCAAAGAGGGCAGTCAGACTCAACAAAAGGATAAAAGCTCAGAATCTCAGAACACTCAGGGAAAGAAAGAGACAAAGAAAGGACAGGAAAAGAAAAGCGAGCCAGAGGGAGGGACCACTTGGAAAAGGGTGTGTTGCTTGTGCCAGGGAGAGCACCAGCTGCACCAATGCGAGGAATTTAAGGCCAAGGATGTGAAGGGCAGAAGGGAAGTAATACAGGACAAGAGACTCTGTTACAATTGTCTTAGGCCACACAAGGTCCGGAGCTGTCCATCATCAGTACGTTGCAGGCAGGAGTCTTGTGGAAAGAAACACCACACGATGATACATGAAGCGACAGAG
>NMRB01002974.1:50522-62340 GCA_002633025.1 Notospermus geniculatus
AGGAAATGAAGCCAGCCCCACATGATTGAAACTCTCGACGGCTGTTTTGAACAGTCAAGGTAAAACTGCTCACGATCGCAACGGAACGCAATTAGTGGACCAGCATTGCCACCTTGCGGTGCTGTCTACTTTTCGAACGCAAGCAAAAGCAAGTTCGATCGCCAACGCAAGCAAAAGCAAGTTCGATCGCCAGTTGCAATGCAGCGCATCGGGAATCAGATCGCAAAGCAGAATCAGGTTGCAAAGCGAGTCGCGACGCAACGCAACGCAGAAAACCAGCAGTGGATTGCTAGCTTTAGGGTAGGGACACACCTAACGCGATTCGCATGCGATAGGGCGACGCATGCGTCAAAACCTTTGTTTGCGTGCAGTGCGGCGGAAAATAACAAAGGCGTTGCCGCATGCGTCAACGAATCGCGTTAGGTGTGTCCCTAGCCTTAGTTACGCATCAACGACTTCGCGTACGAATAAAATTTTGTGTTTGAATCACCACACTGGTAGCGGAGCAGGATTTTTGTTGCATGATTGAGCAGACGCTATGCTAGCTATTTCCGTACATATGCCAAATGAAATTGAAGTATTTCATGGTTCATACGGAAAACGTTTCGTCGACCTGCTTTATTTGTTTGATTCACCTTTTGGGTTGCGCATAACGTAGAACCCTGGCTCGTGAGACAAGGTTCATTGGCGCACGAATCCGGTCCGTTTTCAGTCCGTTTGCCCCTATTTTTGCGGATACGACAACGCAAAAGTCAATATGATCGATTTTCTACGGACCTGAGTCGGAGAAAATCCGTGTGCCAATGAACCCTGCATTAAGCAAGGTTATTGGCACACGGATCCGATCCGTTTTCAGTCCGTTTGCCCCTAGTTTTCCGGATACGACAACGCTGAAGTCCATTTGATAGATTTTTTACGGACCTGGGGCCGTATGCATAAAACATCTTAAGTGTAAAATTTCCCTTAAACTATTGTTCCTAACAAAAGATAAGGGTAATTTTACACTTAAGATGTTTTATGCATACGGCCCCTGAATCGGACCAATTCCGTGTGCCAATGAACCTTGCTTTAGCCTACATGCAGCCGAACAATCGAGGACTGACCATGCGCGAAAATACAGTACATTGTAGTTCTATGTTTATCACTTTATTATGGTTTATCTGTCATCACTAGAGTCTAAAAACGTGATTACAAAATAGGCCTACATGTATGCTTTTGTTTAATGTTTTTGACTTTATTGGATATGGGATCTAAGTGCGAAACATGTGTAGAAATAGTGTTAATAAGAAAATAAAATAAACATTGGCTGAAGTTCTAATGATGTATTCCTTAAACCGGTTTTCTGTCTTTACGACATTTTCAAAAGTGAATACAGAATGAGACAAATTACATTATATACATGAAGTTGTTGTCATGTTACCCAGGCGAGTAATCATGGATACAGTAAACAAAACCAAACCAAACCAAAGTAGAACAAGTCTGGGAAGGCCTAATTCTCCCCTTGTCACGCCAGTGACTTTCTATAGCTAATCATGGTTTGAAATAACTAATTGTACATTCAAGTAGTAACGGACCAATGTAGTCCAAAATGAGGTTTGGTGAGAATGTAATGTTCGGTTAAACTGCGATAATGGGGAGGTTTCGAAATTAAACGATAAACCAAAACTTTACGACAACGTTATTTTTCATACTACACATTAACCAGATTTTGCATTGCATTTCGGTACAAAACTAAAGTTGTCGTTACGTTAACGTTTATCGTTTGATTTCGAAACCTCCCTAATGGCTTATGACTGGAACCCTAGTCCAACAGCGCCGTCTATTGATGATCCTTCACTTTTGCCGCCCATCATTTACATGTACATGTACATGTATTTATAGTTAAATGTAGTTGGTTTTATGCCGTGAATCCGACCACAGCGGTTGCAACGAACGAGGTTATATCCGTTCTCGATTCTGGTGAACGTCTCACAGCCGTCTTGGCATATTTGCCCTGTACAAAAAAGGGAGAGATCTGATAAATTCTAGGAAAGTTGCAGCGCAGCAAAATCCCCATACCCTGGTGGGTTGATGGCATCCCCATACCTTGGGTCGATGACATCCTAACCCTTGGGCTGATGACATATTTGAACTGGGTGAACTCGTACCCATACCATGGTTGTCCAGATGTCACATTAATTGACATAGTCATACCTTGAGGTGCCGATTGCATCAAGTTATCCTGGCTTGCTATGTTCATACTCGACCGATTCTGGGATGCCATCATACTCGTTGCCATCCCCGGTCCCTGTGACCTCATACTCGCCATCGCAGCACCTCCAGGCGAACTCATACTTCCTATAGCCTGCGATCCCATCGCACCTTGAGACCCCATACTCCCCTGGTACCCCATAGCCCCTTGGGACCGAGCCATATTCATCCTCATCCCCGCTGGCCCTGAGGGCATGTTCATCCCCATATTTTGACTCATAATTGTTTGATCTGACGTCATGCTGTGCGATGACGGAATATTCACCCCGGATGGAGACGACTCATTTGGCAAATTAAGGCCACTCAACCCCATACTGGACCGCCCTGGCATGTTCATCTCCATACCCTGGCCCATACCCATACCTTGCGATGAGTAATTGCTAACACCCATCCCCTGCCTGCCCATGCTTGATTTCATCATACCCTGTCCTGACATGCCCATACCTGGACCCCCGGGAATATCACGGGGACCGGAGCCCATATAGCCCCCTCGGCCACCACCTGTATTGATATTCATGCCAATGTCTTGTCCGGGTGGACCCATGTTCATGTAATCACTCTGCATATGACTCTGCATATTCATCCCCATCTGGTTCATTCCATAACCCCCACCGCGCCCCATGTTCATTCCCATGCCCTGTCCGCCCTGCATGTTCATGCCCATACCTTGCCCTGCTGGCATATCCATACCCATACCCGGTCCACCCATGTTACCAGGCATGTTACCAGGAAAACCTGAAACGAAAGTAGAAGTGTTCAGGTGATAAAGACGAACTGTACGTCAACGAAAGGAGGCAGTAGCTCACTTCACATTCGAATAAGGAAAAAGGAGACAGTAGCTAATTTCAAATTCGAATATTAAAGGAAAAAGGAAAAAGTAGCTAACTTCACATTCGAATAAGGAGATCTGTCGCGTCTACAAGGGCGTAGGCTGGTCTGAGCCTGGGGAGGTGCACATTTTTGCAAAAAGCGGAACTCATGCAGCTGGTGTAGGCATGAAGTTTCACAGTAGGCCCCTAATGCCGAAAAGTAAGAAAGGTGTGCTCTGGAGGGGGGTCCTCCCCCAGAAAATTTTGGAATCTGGATGCTCTGAGACGTGATTTCAGCACTATTCTTACTATAGCCAAAATCTACACGATTACAGGGTTGATTTTTTTCTGCTTGCCCAGAGCGGAACTCTCTCACTGCTGTGGGAGGGTGCACCCCCCAGCCTACGCCCTTGGTCTCCACTCCGCGATTTCGCGCTTTCAAAAAGCAATAACAAAAGATTTCTACCATTGAAAAAGTACAAAATGTAGCATCAAATTTCTATGGCCTGTGAAATCGCCGCGTTTTCTCGCTGTCCGCCACAAAAATCGCCAGTGGGTGAGGCCCTGTACCCACTGACGCGATTTTTATGCTACTTTTTCAATGGTAGAAATCTTTTGTTATTGCCTTTTGCCTGTGAAAATGACAGGCCAGCGCGAAATCGTGGCGTGAAAACGCGACAGTGGGTTCAGGCCTTAAAGCTGAACTGCACGAACAAAAAGCCCCCATGCGACGAACAAGAGAATGGGGACGCTAGCTGAACAGAGGGCATGACACCGAAACCCCATCCTAATACAATGGACGCCTTTTGTGTGGGAAATTGATCAGGACCTGGATGTCAGTTTCATTTCAATAGATTTAACCACTAGTGACACCTATTGAAAAAGATGGCTATCGTCCCCATTGCAAACGCACTGCAAACACCTCGAACGAAGGCTCAGAACATCAGTGATCTTCGCATAATCGTATGGATGACTTGGAGCCGTGGTTGAGGTTGCTCATAATGCTGTATGCCGATGATACCGTTTTAATATATTGCCTCGATGTAATGTCGGATTACTGTAATCGCTGGAGGTTGGTTATTAACAGAGGAAAGACTAAAGCAATGGTGTTCAGTTATCGGAGACATCCGAATCCTCCGGTTTTCTATAGAGATGGTCAACCAATTCAAATACCGGTATCTTGGTGTGACGTTCGGCCATAACGGGTCATTGGGGAGGTTTCGAAATCAAACGATAAACCAAACTTTTACGACAACGTTATTTTTCATACTACACATTAACCAGATTTTGCATTGCATTTTCGGTACAAAATAAAGTTGTCGTAAACGTTTACGTTTATCGTTTGATTTCGAAACCTTCCTATTTACTGAGTGTAGATCGCACTTGTATGAACAGGCCAGAAAAGCTATCACCCCAAGTGACACCTTGTGAATAGCTATTATCGGGACATTTGTGTTATTTTAGTTTTGGGTCTCTCCTCAAGTGCACATTGTATTGCACTCGTTCCACGGCTTGTGTTTGGGTTTGCGTATTTGGCCTGAACTGTAGAAATTTCTAGCGTTTGGCCGTGGATTGCAGTGGGATAGTGGAGGCACGAGGGATTGCCATATTTGATTTTGAGGTGTGTTGGATCACCTGGAATAGTGAAGGCATGCAGGATTGCCATTGATTTAGGGGTGTGTTGGATCACTCTTGAGTAGTGAAGGCATGTACATGTAGGATTGCCATATTTGATTTAGTGGTGTCTTGGATCACCCTTGAGTATTGAAGAAATGCCATAGTAGTGGTGTGTTGGATCAGCCCCTCCTGTAGAAATGTGGGGTTGCCCTCCATGGATCGTGGAAGAATTTTGCTTTGGCTTGCGGTGATAAGATGTCGGTATGGCACGTTTGAGTGTATGTTTGAGCTTCACCCTCACCCCGGGGTTTACTCAGCCCTAGGGAATTTCATTCCTGTGGGGTGGGGGCTCGATGCTCTTCCCAAAAATGTGGAGGATGTTAAATATAATGTAGGCCTACCTAAAGCCTCGCTTATGTCGCCCAACGCTGTGATAGAAATAGCGTCAAGTTGCAACTGATAACTTATGTCGCCCGCCACCGACTAAAAAAACACCGATCGGTCGCAACTACCTGGAACTATAGTTTATCGCCGTCTTTTAGTGAATGATATGTCGACACAGATTTCTTTTGACGTGGTGATTAGGTCACGTGGTCACGTTAGGTCACGTGGAATGTAAAGCGACTTTCATTGGCTGTCTTCTCAGTTTTCCCGGTTCCTCGCTATTGTGGGCGCGCTTATGTCGACTATGATAAGCATATGAAATAGAAATCGGGTTTCTATTGTGAAAGACATTAGTGAGTTTAAGAAACCATACGTTAACGTTAACGCTAACGTTATGACATCATTTTGACGTTGAATGAATCTGTTGCATTTCTTCTAGGGGTGACGTCATTTTGGTTTCTTAAACTCACTATTGCTTCCTACCAGAATCGAACCCACGGACCCTCGCATAAGGCATCAATCGCCAGCACTAAGGGGCAGCACGCCTTAAACCACTAGGCCAAATCCCCATCTTCGAAAAAAGACTATGATAATTTCATTGACTGTCTTCAGGATACAGTTGTCAACTAGTCGCTGAAGTTGAACATGTGCGACTTTCAGGATCTGGATATTTTTAGTTTGCAACTAGTTGGCAACTAGTTACTCTCTGACGCCCGAGAGCTTATGTCACCTAGTAGTTGTGACTAATTACATGTACATGTAGTTCCAACTACGCGCCGATTATCAGTTGCCAACTAGTTCTGACTGTACGTATATCGCACGCCGGAGTGGACATAATTCTGAATTGATATCCACATCAATTCAAACGAATTAATGTCTACATTAAATCGACCAATAGGATTTGAGTTTTATATGTGGATATTAAATCGATTTAATACCACCATTAACTCGAATTAATGTCCACATTAAATCGAATTAATGTCCACATTAAATCGATTTAATGTCCACATTAAATCTATTTAATACCACCATTAAATCGATTTAATGTCCACATTAAATCAGTCTGTTACTTCCGCCGATAAACACACAATCTACCAATCAGAGGAGAGTTTTTAGCGGCGGATGTGCATGGGCGCGAATTAATGTGGACATAAAATGGAATTAATGTCCACATAAAGAAGTCTTCTCTGATTGGTCGATTGTGCATTTATCGGCGGAAGCAGCTGCTTGAATTAATGTGGACATTAAATCGAATTAATGGTGATATTAAATCGGTTTAATGTCGACATTAAATCGAATTAATGTCCACATATAAAAATCAAATTCTATTGGTCGATTTAATGTAGACATTAATTCGTTTGAATTAATGTGGATATTAATTCAGAATTATGTCCACTCCGGCGTGCGATATACGTAAGGGCGACAAAAGCGAGGCTTTAGATTTTATCACACCTGTACTTTGGGGTTTATGGTTGAGCGTCACCCTCATCCCGGGGTTTACTTAGCCCTAGCGAATTTCATTCCTGTGGGGTGGGGGCTGGATGCTCTTCCCAAAATGTGAAGTTTCCTTAGTATCTAGGTGTGCTTGCGATTGGCTAAGATCAGAGTCAGAGGGAGGAGCATTCAGCCCTCACTCATCATCAGTGTTTTAATGTATGACGAGGTTCGAATCATTGTGAAGGTGTGATAGGGAAAATCACAAGTACATTAGAGGGATTCCGTGTATGTTGGTGTAGTAGAAGGTTGTAGGTTTGGTTTGATCGCGTTTAGTTTTGGGTAGTATTGGGAAGGGGAGAGCAGTTTTGGGAAGAGAATATAGTATTGGGAGGATCGGTTAGGATTTGGGATGTTTGTGTTGTAATTTGTGGCAAAGATGGAAGAAATATGCCGGATACTATGATACAAGAGTGATGGCACTTGGGGTAAAATGACATCGAGGGGCGTGTGTGATATCTCTTTGCCCACCCTCCCACCCCAGGTTGCTGTCATTCTCATCATCTTCTGCCAGAAATATGCCGGATCTTCCCAATACTACATGATACAAGAGTGATGGCACTTGGGGTACGGTTAGTTCTATGTTTTGAACCGTGTTAAAGAACAATCTTTGGATATTGATATTGGTCTAAATTTATTTGATGCCATGGTTGTCCCAATACTTACCTTTGGAAGCGAGATTTGGGGTTTTGTGAGCGCGCATGAAAAACACAATACATGCCATACTCTACGGCTAATAAAATGTACTATCTGGTTTATAATAGACATATCAATGGAAAACATTGTAAATTGTGTTAAAGAAACACTTGAACACTGCGGACTTGGGGATGGCTTACTCATCGGTTCCCAAACGTACGGAATTGTGAAAAGAAGGTTGCAGGACCAACAAGAATGGTACCAGAGTTTGGAGACTAGTGCAAAAACTAAATAACAAGAAAATAACTAAAAAATAACTGAAATCAACTACTTGTTAAGTTAGTCACATTCTTGTTAAATTTTAGTTAGATCTAGTTAGTTTTAGTTGCAACTAGAATCAACAAGAAATCAACTAAAAATCAACTAAAAATCAACTAAAAGTAACTACCTAGTTATGCTTGTCTATTTTTTGTTGCTTTTTGTTGCTAACTAACTTAACTAGCTTTTGACTAGATTTTAACAAGATTTTAACTATTTTCTACAGGTACATGTAGTTACTTTTAGTTGAATAGTTTTTGCACTAGTCTCCAAACTCTGGTACCATTCTTGTTGGTCCTGCAACCTTCTTTTCACAATTCCGTACGTTTGGGAACCGATGAGTAAGTAACTACCTGTAGAAAATTTCAGCATTTGTTATTTTTCTCATATTTGTGTTAAACAGGACCTGTTTATTTTCATTTATTACGTCTTCTTTTGTCACTATTTTATAAACCATGATGTTATTACAAAACATTTCAGAAACAGGTTCTAGTGAGTTTCCTCTTGATGTGAAATACTGGATTGTTCCCCCAATACCGCGCAGTCTACAAACGTAAAATTATCATACTGAGGCGGACAAGTATGGCACGCCAAAACGGAAAATATTCAGATTGGATTATATCTATGCAGAACTTTCTACAAAACCGTTCAGAACTTTCTACAACCATTCAGAACTTTCTACAACCATTCAGAACTTTCTACAAAACCGTTTAGAACTTTCTACAACCATTCAGAACTTTCTAGAATCGTTCAGAACTTTCTACAACCATTCAGAACTTTCTACAACCATTCAGAACTTTCCACAACCATTCAGAACTTTCTACAANATATCCATGCAGATTGATCTATTATTCATATCTATCCTCGCCTCCGAACAGCATAGTTGTTTTAGAAAGTAGTCCTGAACAGTTATTTCGACGCCCAGAACTGAATAGTTGTTTCAGAAGAAAAAGTAGTCCTGAACAGTTATTTCGGCGCCCAGAACTGAATATTTGTTTCAGAAGAAAAAGTAGTCCTGAATACTTGTTTTAAAAGGCCAACTTCTCTCCCTTGTTGATGACGTAGTACCCAACATTCCATGAGCAAGACATGCAAGACAGGCGCGCGATTCAAGTGCAACCTCGTCCTCAGGGGTATAGTTCGCTCAGACAACCTCGGACCACTCAACCTCGTTCTCAGGGGTCGTTCGCTCTCTGACAAAATGGCGGTCGCGTCACTAACCCCTGGAATCAGCTTCGGTTGTTTGACCAGGAATCTTGGTCTAAGTAGGTGGCAGCACGATTCAAAATAATCAATTTGAAATACTTACTTGTGCTTTTTTAAATTCTTTTTACAAAAAATCATCGAACCTGGATATAGATAGACGTCTGACCTTCTGGTTTGATCCAAAATATTTAGAAAATTTCGTTGGGTACCGGTATATTCTTGGGTATATTTGACGGTTTCCCGTCAACCAATCACGTGCGTTAAATCCAAACCTGATGCCAGGGGTTAGTGAGCGAGTGGTCCGAGGTTGTCTGAGCGAACCATACCCTGGGGACGAGGTTGCGGACCACTCGCTCACAAACGCGACCGCCATATTTTCAGAAAGCGAACGACCCCTGGGAACGAGGTTGATTCAAGTGGGGATGGCATTCGGGACTTCCGAAGGCAATTGCTCGGCAATTTCCGTCACTCGCATTTCCCCTCGGACACAATTCCAAGGCAGCCATCTTGAACGCGCAAGGATTTCCACGCGTTTCTTGGGGTTTGGATGCGGTCGCCTCATCACACCTGCAACACCTACGCACTAGGTCACACAGAAACGTTGCGCGTTATTGGATCAATAATTGGCAGATTGGGTGAGATACTGATACGTTTATACCTCACTTATCCTGCAAATATTAGGTTGAACATCTTAACAGGCCAAAATTCGGCCAAAATAGTCCCACGGTCGGTCACGTGGGTTTGTTGATAAACAATATGGCTGCCTTGGACTTGTGTCCGAGGTGAAATGCGCCGCCCAGTGGACAGATAAGCAGTTCGCCTCAGGTCGTTCCGAATGCGATTATAGTACCACAATGAGTTGACGTCATCAATTCTTGGGTAGCCAAATCACCTCGCGGATGAATACATTTTTTTCTCGATTTGATCTGAACATGTGAATAGAAAACTCGATCTGCATGGATAAAATAGTTCTGAATAGATAATTTGATCTGAATGGGTATAAATTGTTCTGAATAGATAATTTGATCTGAATGGGTAAAATAGTTCTGAATAGATAATTTGATCTGAATGGATAAAATAGTTCTGAAAAGATAATTTGATCTGCATGGATAGAATAGTTCTGAATAGATATAATTTGATCTGCATAGATATATCTCGTTCTGAATGAATATTTCGATCAGCATGGATAATTTATTGTTCTGCATAGATATAAATCAGTTCTGAACGTTCGTAAAAAGTTCTGAATAGATATAATCCAATCTGAATATTTTCCGTTTTGGCGTGGCATCGTATGAATGTTCTGAATGGTTGTAGAAAGTTCTGAATGGTTGTAGAAAGTTCTGAATGGTTGTAGAAAGTTCTGAATGGTTGTAGAAAGTTCTGAATGGTTGTAGAAAGTTCTGAACGTTTGTAGAAAGTTCTGAATGGTTGTAGAAAGTTCTGAACGGTTTTGTAGAAAGTTCTGCATAGATATAATCCAATCTGAATATTTTCCGTTTTGGCGTGCCATATCTAGCCCTTTCCAGAGTTTAATGTAGCATTGAACTCTGGGTACAAGATTGGTGGCGTTATCGTCACTCAAATCCGCAGTGCGCTGCAGCATGGCTGATGTAATGTCGATGCGGACGTAGATGAACGCACGACACTGAACAAAAATATAACGCAGATCGGCGCTGTTCGCTTGCACATTTCTTTCTAGATTTCAAATTTTTCTGGGGGCCCGCTGAGGACATGCGTGCGGCAGCGGCTTCCAATATCAGTAANACCGTAAATTTGGTAGGAGTAAGCTTGATTGAATTACATTGTACTTGACAAGTATAATTCCTCCAAGGGTAACTGAGGTCGTCAGTGACTCACTTCTTTCATGCGATATGTAATTGCAGCAGTTTGGCGGAACAAACTATCAGCTTGGATTGCAGCCCTCTATGTAGTTTGATTAGGTCCCAAACTGTACAGGCCTACAGAATTAATGAACTCTAATCCACATTTCTAATCCTGGCAAATTGTCTCATTTAAAAGTGTTTCTTTGCAACTAGATCCTATATTTCTTTGCCTGCACGTAAGTCGGGAGCTCAGATTTTTTTCCTGTTGGCAATACATACATGTACACTTCTTGGAATAAGTTCCAGCCCAGCAAGTTTTCTCTACTCTTGTTGTCTAATCAAGGACAAGTTAATTTGCTAGTTCTGGAACTTTTTCTGAAAGGTGCATATAGGGGCCTACCAGTAACTCCGACGAAGTCCTTTTTACCAATATTTATTTCATATCGTCTTAGATGGATGCTTTACCAAGCCAAAAGGAAAAACGAAAAAGAAAACAATTTGGCCTCCAGGGGAATTGAACCCCCGACCTCGTGGTTAAAGTTGTCTCATCCTTTGCACTAAGCTAACCGAACACAAAACCATGGAATTAATGACCTGGTTCAGGACAAGGAGGGCAGCAGCTCGACGTTTTACCCAAATTTAGCAAGCCAGGCTCGATGAATAGCCACCTTCTTAAATTTGAGTGATTATTTTGCCAATTTTATACCGTCTGCAAGTCAAAGAGCTAGAAATCTCGCTCATATGTCCTTTTAAACGATACAAGTATAATATTCTATCCAAGTATAGGTCAACAAGGCAACGTAATGGCTCAGCCATTTGTATAGCTGGCCATAAAATTCCACTTTTGCGATAAAGTAGAACGTTCTCACTACTGCATTGAGCGATATCAAAAGAATATCGTGCGGTAACTGGCTGCGTCATCCTATATATATTTGAATTAGACTTTCAATATCTTGTTATTGGCCTACAGTAAGGCTTTAGGGACAAGTTGTCATGACAAGCAGTGCATTTAGCATACACTAAATATATCTACATTGCTTTAATCATTAATTCAAGAATCTTTATAGCATTCGGAGGAGATGGGTTCATAATTCAGAAACGCCACTTGTACACATACAAGTACATATAACACACTCGGTAAATGTAGGTGTCATAATCCATGTTTAATTAGGTTTCACTTATTTAAGACTGCGCAAATATGCCATTGTGAGCTGTCATAATCCAGATTAGGCCTCACCCAAGACGGGATAATTGACCAATTGGCAAGACGAGGCGTTATAC
>NMRB01002974.1:64074-80857 GCA_002633025.1 Notospermus geniculatus
CGGAGCAAATGATTTATTAACGAAGAAAGAGTAAAGGTTTGCTGTGGGATTCGAACCTGCAACTGGTGAACCTGTGATCTGAAAGGAGAGAACGAGTGACTGTTAGTGAGCTAGGCTATTGGGGCGATCTGCTCGGACCACGATTTTATTTGCCCCTTATTCCAAATCTATTGACTTGCCTTCGCTGTGACTCACAATAGGCCAAAGGCCTATCAGACCTGAACAATGGTCGGACGGTGATTTACGGGCGGACAACCGTTGACACTACTGTTGTAACGTTACAGAGTGTCCGTATAATTCATAGTCCGGAAGACTGGGAATGACGGCCTTCGGCCGTCATTCCCAGTCCGCCGGACTCTGGCTAACAGGGTACATTCATTAACGTTACACCGGCAGCAAAGCAACGTAGCCTATATGGCAAGCCGTTTGTCCAGTAATTAAAAAAAACAACTTTTTTACTGAAAAACTTAGTTATTATCGATAGAAACTAGGTTTTTAGCTCACCTGGTGTGCACTCTTGTCGTGGTGCAGTGTCCGTCGTCTGTCGTCGTCGCTGTTGTCGTTGTCGTCGTCGTCGTCCGTTAGCAGAGCGAGTTTTGTAACCGCTGGGGCTATTGATCTGAAACTTGGTACATATATACCCCTAGGTCAGATGACCTATGACACCAAGATTCAGTCCGATTCGATTCTTGGTTTGACCACCAGGTGGCAGAAACCAAAAACACAAAAAGTGCAATAACATCTGAACTAATGACTAGATCTTGTCCAAATTTTTATTAAAGGTATATCTACATAACATATCTAACGGTTTTTTGATTTGACCTACTTTTCAAGGTCACAGAGGACAAAGTTCAGAATTTTGCCTTTTGGTGGCACATTTCGTAACCACTGGGGCTATTGACCTGCACCTCCGTCCATGTATACCCAAAAGGTCCTAATAGGCATGATATCAGCCATACTTAATAGGTTATTGAGAATGCCCATTTCGATTATGCAATGACCTTGATGATCATCATCATGGTCAGACATTTGATAATTTCCATTTTTGTCTAATGAACCTAAGGAAACCATATGACATCTATTTTAGAAATGCAAGAAACTGACACCTCAACGGCAACGCGTGGTAGCGTTACTATGATGCGCTTTGGGTAAATCCGCGACGTCATCCGCGACGTCCTGAAACGTTAGCAGCTTCGCTATCTGGCCGCTGTGCGACGTTCCGGGTCCTTTACGTCAAGTTCTATGGGATTCATCGTAATTCGTCAATCAATGTATCCTGATATCTATCAATGTATCTGATCTCTATCAATGTATCCTGATCTCTATCAATGTATCTTTTATGTAGAATTACCTGGTACATCGGGAAGCATACGATATTTACAATGTCATCTTGTTTCTTCAGAGATTCGTTGCGGTGATCTAGGCGTGTTAACAAATGGTAGAGTCTTCCTGACAAGCGAACTACCAGGTTACGGAAACCAAAAACACAAAAAAAGTGCAGTAACATCTGAACTAATGACCAGTATCTGTCCAAATTTTATCAAAGGTATATCTACATGTACATAACATATCTAACGGTTTTTTGATTTGACCTACTTTTCAAGGTCACAGAGGACAAAGTTCAGAATTTTGCCTTTTGGTGGCACATTTCGTAACCACTGGGGCTATTGACCTGCACCTCGGTCCATGCATACCCAGAAGGTCATTTAGGCATGGTATCAGCCATACTTAGGTTATTGAGGATGCCCATTTCGATTATGCAATGACCTTGATGATCATCATCATGGTCAGACATTTGGTAATTTCCATTATTATCTAATGAACCTAAGGGAACCATATGACATCTATTTTAGAAATGCAAGAAACTGACCATGTACATGTAGTTCTTCTGGAAAGGATTCTGGTCTATTGATCCTTCTGGGGTGCGAGGTAGGCCTACGATGTACAAGCATGCATGGCAAAGAAAAGCTGTCTTTGTTGTCACAGCTATTGTTTGAAACACAGAATTATCCCTGCAAATTGCAAGATCATAGCTCGTTCAGTTTTCCCACGGATCACAAATCGCAATCTTCAATTCAAAGTGAAACAGCCCCTTTGATATTCTCAAATATCTCATCCTGTGATTGAGTTAGTGGCATGGGATCAAGTTCTTCACCGATGCTTTTAGTCCCTAGAGATCAAATGGACTGATCACTTTTGATCTCAGTTGTTAGGGTTGTACTGGTATTGATATCTCAAATTTTATATTATGAAATATCTTATCATGGAATGAGTTATTGGCATGAGATCAAGTTCTATGGGTTTCATCGTAATTCATCAATCAGTGTATCCTGATCTCTATCAATGTATCTGGTCTCTATCAATGTATCCTGATCTCTATCAGTGTATCTTTTATTTAGAATTACCTGGTACATCGGAAAGCATACGATATTTACAATGTCATCTTGTTTCTTCAGAGATTCGTTGCGGTGATCTAGGCGTGTTAACAAATGGTAGAGTCTTCCTGACAAGCGAAGACAAGGTCGGCAGCAATGTTATGTTCATTTGCAACGAAGGGTTCAAGCTCGTTGGAGAAACAGAGCGTCAGTGTCTCAGCCAAGGGAAATGGAGCGGTGATATTCCGAAATGTGAAGGTAAGGTGACAGTCTTAATACTCATTCTTTCCACACAGAAACGACGTTACTCAAGATGTGCACTGATTTCCCAACATTTATTTCCTAGAGGTTCGTTGCGGTGACCCAGGCTTGTGGACAAATGGTAAAGTCTCGGCAGCAAAGCAACGTAGCCTATATGGCAAGCCGTTTGTCCAGTAATTCAAAAAAACAACTTTTTTACTGAAAAACTTAGTTATTATCGATAGAAACTAGGTTTTTAGCCCGCTTGGCCGAAAGCCAAAAGGGCTTATGCTGTGCTTAGATGCCTTAGTGGTGGTCTGTCGTGCGTGCGTGCGTGCGTAACATTTGGGCTTGTCTGCACTCTAGCGCCTTCAGTTTTTGACGGATCTTTTTCATATTGCATATGTGTATATATGGCCCCAAGATCTAGGCCAAGTTCGATTTTGGGCGTGCTGCGACTCCTATTATGGCCACCAGGGGGCGTTTTGTGAAAAAATGGCTATTTTACGCAAACGATTTGAGCTAGAATGCTCAAATTGGAATCGTAGGTACATCTAATCATGTTACATCATATATATAATGGGTTTTTGATTTAACCTAATTTTGATGGGAAAATAGGTCAAATAACGAAAAATTGGCCGATATTTGGGCTTTGCCTTGTCTGCGCTCTAGCGTCATCCGTTTTTGACAGATCTTTTTCATATTGCATATGTGCATATATGGCCCAAAGATCTAGGCAAAGTTCGATTTTGGGCGTACTGCGATTCCTACTATGGCCACTAGGGGGCGTTTTGTGAAAAATGAAAAATGCCTATTTCACACTAAACGATTTGAGCTAGAATGCTTGCATTTGAACCGTAGGATGTACGTCTAATCATATGACCTCAAGATCCAGGCGCCACGATTCCAAATTAACCAAGCGGGCACTGTGCCATTGGCACTATTTTTAGCTCACCTAGTGTGCGCTCTTGTCGTGGTGCAGTGTCCGTCGTCTGTCGTCGTCGCTGTTGTCGTTGTCGTCGTCCGTTAGCAGAGCAAGTTTTGTAACCGCTGGGGCTATTGATCTGAAACTTGGTACATATATACCCCTTACGCCCTAGGTCAGATGATTTATGACACCAAGTTTCAGTCCGATTCGATTCTTGGTTTGGCCACCAGGTGGCAGAAACCAAAAACACAAAAAGTGCAATAACATCTGAACTAATGACTAGATCTTGTCCAAATTTTTATCAAAGGTATATCTACATAACATATCGAACGGTTTTTTGATTTGACCTACTTTTCAAGGTCACAGAGGACAAAGTTCAGAATTTTGCCTTTTGGTGGCACATTTCGTAACCACTGGGGCTATTGACCTGCACCTCGGTCCATGTATACCCAGAAGGTCCTTTAGGCATGATATCAGCCATACTTATGTTACTGAGGATGCCCATTTCGATTATGCAATGACCTTGATGATCATCATCATGCTCAGACATTTGATAATTTCCATTCTTATCTAATGAACCTAAGAGAACCATATGACATCTATTTTTGCAATGCAAGAAACTGACCATGTACGTGTAGTTCTTCTGGAAAGGACTCTGGTCTATTGGTCCTTCTGGTGTGCGAGGTAGGCCTACGATGTTCAAGCATGCATGGCAAAGAAAAGCTGTCTTTGTTGTCACAGCTATTGTTTGAAACACAGAATTATCCCTGCAAATTGCAAGATCATAGCTCATTCAGTTTTCCCGCGGATCACAAATTATCCCTGCAAATTGCAAGATCATAGCTCATTCAGTTTTCCCACGGATCACAAATCGCAATCTTCAATTCAAAGTGAAACAGCCCCTTTGATATTCTCAAATATCTCATCCTGTGATTGAGTTAGTGGCATGGGATCAAGTTCTTCACCGATGCTTTTAGTCCCCAGGGATGAAATGGACTGATCACTTTTGATCTCAGTTGTTAGTGTTGTGGTGGTATTGATATCTCAAATTTTATATTATGAAATATCTTATCATGGGATGAGTAATTGGCATGAGATCAAGTTCTATGGGATTCATCGTAATTCATCAATCAGTGTATCCTGATCTCTATCAATGTATCTGATCTCTATCAATGTATCCTGATCTCTATCAATGTATCTTTTATGTAGAAATACCTGGTACATCGGAAAGCATACGATATTTACAATGTCATCTTGTTTCTTCAGAGATTCGTTGCGGTGATCTAGGCGTGTTAACAAATGGTAGAGTCTTCCTGACAAGCGAAGACAAGGTCGGCAGCAAAGCTACGTTCATTTGCAACGAAGGGTTCAAGCTCGTTGGAGAAACAGAGCGTCAGTGTCTCAGCCAAAGAAACAGCCCCTTTGATATTCTCAAATATCTCATCCTGTGATTGAGTTAGTGGCATGGGATCAAGTTCTTCACCGATGCTTTTAGTCCCTAGGGATGAAATGGACTGATCACTTTTGATCTCAGTTGTTAGGGTTGTGGTGGTATTGATATCTCAAATTATATATTATGAAATATCTTATCATGGGATGAGTTATTGGCATGAGATCAAGTTCTATGGGTTTCATCGTAATTCATCAATCAATGTATCCTGATCTCTATCAATGTATCTGGTCTCTATCAATGTATCCTGATCTCTATCAGTGTATCTTTTATGTAGAATTACCTGGTACATCGGAAAGCATACGATATTTACAATGTCATCTTGTTTCATCAGAGATTCGTTGCGGTGATCTAGGCGTGTTAACAAATGGTAGAGTCTTCCTGACAAGCGAAGACAAGGTCGGCAGCAAAGCTACGTTCATTTGCAACGAAGGGTCCAAGCTCGTTGGAAAAACAGAGCGTCAGTGTCTCAGCCAAGGGAAATGGAGCGGTGATATTCCGAAATGTGAAGGTAAGGTGACAGTCTTAATACTCATTCTTTCCACACAGAAACGACGTTACTCAAGATGTGCACTGATTTCCCAACATTTATTCCCTAGAGGTTCGTTGCGGTGACCCAGGCTTGTGGACAAACGGTAAAGTCTCGGCAGCAAAGCAACGTAGCCTATATGGCAAGCCGTTTGTCCAGTAATTAAAAAAAAACAACTTTTTTACTGAAAAACTTAGTTATTATCGATAGAAACTAGGTTTTTAGCTCACCTGGTGTGCGCTCTTGTCGTGGTGCGGTGTCCGTCGTCTGTCGTCGTCGTCGTCCGTTAGCAGAGCAAGTTTTGTAACCGCTGGGGCTATTGATCTGAAACTTGGCACATATAAACCCCTAGGTCAGATGACCTATGACACCAAGTTTCAGTCCGGATTCGATTCTTGATTTGGCCACCAGGTGGCGGAAACCAAAAACACAAAAAGTGCAATAACATCTGAACTAATGACTAGATCGTGTCCAAATTTTTATCAAAGGTATATCTACATAACATATCTAACGGTTTTTTGATTTGACCTACTTTTCAAGGTCACAGAGGACAAAGTTCAGAATTTTGCCTTTTGGTGGCACATTTCGTAACCACTGGGGCTATTGACCTGCCCCTCCGTCCATGTATACCCAAAAGGTCCTAATAGGCATGATATCAGCCATACTTAACACATGTAGGTTATTGAGGATGCCCATTTCGATTATGCAATGACCATGATGATCATCATCATGGTCAGACATTTGATAATTTCCATTCTTGTCTAATGAACCTTTGGGAACCATATGACATCTATTTTAGAAATGCAAGAAACTGACACCTGAACGGCAACGCACGGTATAGCGTTACTATGATGCGCTTTGGGTAAATCCGCGACGTCATTGTGACGTCATCAGTTCATAAGTTTGGAATTAAATCTAAATTTACAAATAAACCGCTTGGCAAAGTGACTGATTTCGTCATCTATACAACCTTTCCAGTCCTCCTTATTTCTCATGCGAAGTTGGCATGCTGTTTGCCAGGATGGCCATTTCCTTATATAAGGCGAAATTCAGAGCTGGACCACCTGAAACGTTACGTTAGCAGCTTCGCTATCTGGCCGCTGTGCGACGTTCCGGGTCCTTTACGTCAAGTTCTATGGGATTCATCGTAATTCGTCAATCAATGTATCCTGATATCTATCAATGTATCTGATCTCTATCAATGTATCCATATCTCTATCAATGTATCTTTTATGTAGAATTACCTGGTACATCGGGAACTATACGATATTTACAATGTCATCTTGTTTCCTCAGAGATTCGTTGCGGTGATCTAGGCGTGTTGACAAATGGTAAAGTCTTCCTGACAAGCGAAGACAAGGTCGGCAGCAAAGCTACGTTCACTTGCAACGAAGGGTTCAAGCTCGTTGGAAAAAGAAGGCGTCGGTGTCTCAGCCAAGGGAAATGGAGCGGTGATATTCCGATATGTGAAGGTAAGGTGACAGTCTTAATACTTATATTTTTAGCTCACCCGTGAGCTTTTGTCGTCCTGCGTCGTCCGTCGTTGGCCGTTAGCAGGGCACGTTTTGTAACCGCTGGAGCTATTGATCTGAAACTCGGTATATATATACCTCTAGGTCAGATGACCTACGTGTATGACACCAAGTTTCGGTCCGATTCGATTCATGGCTTGGCCTCCAGGTGGCCAAAACCAAAAACATAAAAAGTGCAATAACTCCTAAACTAATGACTGGATCGTCTCCAAATTTTCATCATAGGTGTATCTAATTAGTATACATAACATATATAACGGGGTTTTGATTTGACATACTTTTCAAGGTCACAGAGGTCAAAGTTCGACAAAAGTAACGAACCTTCCACTTTTCTTCATTATTTCTCCGAGCGTCTTCATATCTTGCATAAACATGTATTAGAGGGGTACCTTCAACAATACCGAGTTTCGGCCCGATCGGACATCCAATATGGCCGCCACGTGGCGTAACCTGAAAATCATCCAAGTGCTATAACTCTGGAACGGCTTGACCCAGAGTGCTCAAATGTGCTATGTGGCTCCCTCTAGATGACCTTTATGTGCATGTAAAGTTTTTAGCCCGATCAGACGTCCAATATGGCCACCAGGTGGCATTACCTGAAAATCATCCAAGTGCTGTAACTCAGGAACAGCTTGACCCACAGTGCTCAAACTTGATATTTACCTCTCTGTATGTGACCTTTACAAGTACATCAAATTTTGGCCTGATTAAACGTCCAATATAGCCGCCGGGTGGGGGTAACCCGAAAATCATCAAATGTGCTATAAACTGACAGATGTACCTCTCTCTGTCATTACAATATTACATCTACACTCATGGCCAAGAGTAAATGGACAGCTGTTTATCTTGAATATCTCCAAACCAATGGGGTGGAGAAAATTGAATCCGACATATGTAGTAGTAAATTTTCCTGGCTATCTAATGGTATCAACGTCGAAAAAATCTGCTGAAAACCGAATTTGACAGAAGGAATTTTGTAAGGTATGTTTCCGTGTAGAAATGTGATTTTGGGGCACTTTTATCAAAATTATGTTGGCCATGCTTGCAACAGCAATACGGACATGTCTCCAGCACCTTGGTCAAGTGTATAAGCCAAAGTCCTCATGCATATTCCTGCAGTGAGTGGTTTTTCACGGCCGTTTGAAGTGGATATTATTCTCAAATTTAATGAGCTGTGAGGTCCCATGCGCTGCTGACGCCAAGCGGTAACAACTGGAAATAACGCGCCAGGCCCTTCCTCTTTATACCTATTTAGCATGAACTTACAATAGGCCGTAAATCCATGTGTACGCCCACATCACAGTTTCATGCCATTGTTTTTGGCTGTAAAGGACTATCTTAAAAAATCATTCTATAACTTAGTAGAGGGATCTCTCACTAAGCTAATGCCGATTGCTTCATGAGGATTCTCTTTGCCAACATTTCTAATGAACCGCTCGCGTTTCGAGTAGAGCAACCACGCACAATGAAATACAATACTGTACAACCTCCCATTCACGCAAATTATAAAGGCGAACAATGCCAAAAGAGTGGAATGATTTTGTATTGAAAACAGGTTAAAGTCAAAATCTCCGTTTATTCTCGATGGATCAAGAAAATGATTCTATACTTTATTAGCGTCACTTCTTACCTAATCAAGGTTGAATTTGCAGGGAGAATACTTGTTTGTGTACTTCTAGTTTAGTGCTCCCGGGTTTTGACCGCAAACCACAAACTAACCACAACGTTTGCCAAATATGGTCATCACGCCTTAGGAGATAGACATGCACACGAAGCACTACGTTCAAACGGCCGTGTTTTGTGTATTCAATAAACCTTTATTGAAATAGTCAAAGAACTGCCTAATCAACACCATTCAAAATTTATGCAGTCTTACGTACTAAGATTCATAACAGCTTTCAAGAATAACTGGGGAATACCCAGGCCGAGGTCATGAGTATTGATCAACAACTTGAGTAGTAGAGGTCACATGCCTGGGGGCTTTCTCAAGACTGATTGCCCGGATCAGCTGACAATACCAGATTTGATAAAAAAGGCGTTTATCTCAGTCTTCAGTCAGGGCAATTTCCCCTTTAGGTAACAGGTAACCATGAAGATTCACGTGTTACTGTATTAGGAAACACAACCTGTACGAACAAACGTCGTTAGCTTTTAGGGAAACGTTTCCCGTATCGGCAATGCTAAATCTGCCGAAGCATCTGCGTTTCTCTTTTGAGTAACGTTCCCCATTTAGGTAACAGCAGACCGTTGACCAAATGGGAAACACTACTGAAAGGGTAACGTGTTACCCAAATGTTTGACCAAATCACATGAGTTCCTCTTTTTGGAAACGTTACCAATTTAGGAAACAACCAGACCGTTCGCCAAAAGGGTAACTCTTTGGAAAGGGTAACGCGTTATCTTTTTGGTCATATTATCATTCATTTCAGCACATCCACAATCATGTTATTTACCGTAAGAACGACAAATTGAAGACAGTCNTTGACTTGTTAGGAAACTCGTTTCCAAATTGGACAACGCGCTAAGGCGTTACCCGTTTAGGAAATTGTCCTGACTGGTCTTGGGATTTCGCATCTTGATGAAACTTCAACTAGGGACCATTTTTGAGGGTGGCGGACAAGTTTGCTGTGGCAAATTTTGGGTTTTTCAAAAAACAAAATAGTTGATTTTGGGTTACTTTGGAAATCGGCAAATTTCGGCAATTTCTATGATAGCAGATTCAAGGTCATCACTATGCGTTTATAGCCAGATAATTTGCCTATCATATCCAGAAAACCGCATTCAATTATCATCAACCAGTTCTGAGAAAAACGACATTTTCACTGTCCATTTACTAATTTCCAAGGCTGTACACTCTCTCTGTCACTACGCTGGGGGGGGGGGGGTAGCCTACATAAGTCCAAACGGGTGAGCACATGGTCCATGGACCATTTCTTGTCTTCTGTTGCTGAGGTATGGGGTTGCATCTTTGACACCTGGCCCTGGAAGTTCAAGTCTACCAAATTTGAAGAAATTTGATGGACCTATGTAGGATTAATTAAAATTTTTATGGGTTCGGTTTTTTTTGGTCACCCTGTACGTGTATCATCTTGTATCACCATCTAATTCACAGCGGATAAAACCCCGCGGCAGGGATTTGTGGGACTGCAATCATCGCAACTGACTTCATCTCGGGATTCATGGCATCCTTGTGAGTATGATGTAGAGACACAAGCACCATGCAGTCTCTTAGGGAGGTTGTGGGGTATATAAAAAAACTAGATTTTGGTACTGGCGCCAGTGACTGACTGAAAACGTACAGAAGGAACTGTCCAGAATGTAGGGTACACGTACACATTACATCATGTATTCATGACGTCGGCCTATACTTTCCATTTTACTTTCTAGATTCTACTGCTTATTATGGTGTTGGGATACTTTCAAACATTTTATTTTCCATCCTGATTATTTGTGCGGCTGTCTACGGTCTGTGGAGAATTCGAAGGTCAGTGTCGATCTGTTACAGCGAATTTTATATAACAAAAACAGGCAACAGTTACAGGACTGGCAAAGGGACAAGTAGGCCTGAATAAAATGTCATTTCCCATTTCACCAATATGAGGTGGTCGCTTCATGAATGTTGTTTGCACTGTGCCGTCTCCACTTTACCGACAAAAGTGTCTACACAGGCCTTTAACGCCTATACACACGATACAATTTTTCATCCAATTTTTTGGGAAATTCACATCCCGGGCCTATTGTGACTTCAGTGTATAAACCCGCATGCAGGCCTTTATTGAGCATATTCAGAAAATTGGATGAAAAATTGGATCGTGTGTATAGGCGTTTAGACATACTCATGACTAATTTATTCTCTTATTTCCATTTACAGGAAGAGGAGACTGTGTGGTTCAGATGGTCTTGGGCAACAATCGTCCTGCAATGAAAAATCACCATTCATATCTGAGAGTGGTCAGGAGAGCCAAATAGGCCTATCATAAACGGGAGCAGGGCAAACGATTCCACGGTGACACACTGCATACCCAAACTAAGGGCATACCTAAATGCACAGGCGGGGTATCTACACATGCGCATACCCCACGCAGCGTTAAAATTTTTTGATACTTGGACGAAATTTTAACACTGCCAGTAACGCTAGATCGAAATCTTGAAACTCTTGACGTCATCGTCGGTGGGGCCGCCATCTTTTTGGTCTTCAAGTGACGCGAACTTCTTTTTCAAAATGTTATTATTTGCAGAGAACGATATTTATCTTGTCAAAAATGAAACAGAATAACTTTGTTACTACTTTATATTTACTCTACCGATGTTTGTATTTAGTCTTTGTACACCTACATGTATCTACAGCAGATCTATATTGTACATGTAAGCGTAGAAAACGACGTGATGGGGTAACCACTGTAGAAACAGAAGAATTTCTACTGTTCGCTCCGGGCGCGCACTACTTTTCAAGATGGAAACCTACCGTCGATACTAGTGCTGATGATATCCTTGCCCAGATATCGCCAGCTAGCGTCCTGTTTGATCGAGGCGCAATGTGAGTCAATAGGGAGTTGCTTTTTCGAGCTGTCTTATGTCGTAGGCAGATAATTTATAATCCTCTTATCTATTTTTGGTTGTACATGTGTATATTAAAACACTGTGATATGGCGAACATTAATAACGCACTGGCATTGCTATGGATTCATCATAACGTGGAAAAACACTCGAGTTTATTGCGCATTACCAAGCTAAGCCTATTCTGAACTATAATTCCTTATATGCACAGATGAGTGGCTTTGCCTGGTCGGGGTGGTTAGGATTGTCCGGGCTGGTCGCCTGGGCGACGGTTCTCAGTCGTAGTAACTGGGATCTGTCCTCCGCACGACTGGCCCGGATGGTCTTCCATTGGCAGGGCAAGGTTTCTCTTTTATAATGATGCTATATTGTCAGTCACTGTAGTCTGTTTTTGTTTTCATGTTCGCCACATCAAAATCTATTGTACATTTTAAGTGGACAGCCATAATGTCATGGACGCGGCGTCCACCACTGTGTAAATATTGTCAATAAAAAAAACAAACTCTCGCCGCTTACGTATAGTGTACGTTGTAATGAAATCCCTCAAATCGTTACTCAATGGAATTCATGTAAAACGCTTGGACAGCATTGAATCAGTACACTAATGAGTAGGGGCCTACTAAAGTACACAAAATGATCATATAATGTGGGATTTTTGTCATTTCAATCGTCATTTCAATAATCGGCGCGCCGCAACACACATCCTTCCATTTCAATGTGGCCGCTTTTGTATGACATGAGATTGAAATATGGCACAGTTTCAAGCCATGTCAACAAGCATCTGCTCATCGTCTGCTCATCGTGTATTCTAAGTGTAAAGTGTTAGGGGTTCGTGTAACATATCTCTGTTAAACTAAACCAGCGAATATGCAGTTCTAGCTAACCGCATGTTAGCATCATGTTAAAGGGGCACTGGAGGCAGCTCCCAATAGACATTTTGATATGGTTGTTCAACCAAACACTGCAGATGGTACGACAGGATCTACCTGACAATACAGGGTTTCGCAACGCCCCCGAAACGCCAACGCGAACGCCAATCCCACTTATTCGATGCTATGAAGAGAGCACAGAACAAAATGATAGACGTTCGCGTTGGCGTTTCGGGGGCTTTGCGAAAACTTCCTATTCATTGCAAGTAAAACGCGCTGTACGCCAACATTTTCGGCAAATTCATTGTTTCTCATTTGATGGCGCCACCTGTGATGTAGTTGCTGTACTAACAGCAGCCTAATAGTAACATGCCTCATTGTGCAATGGCGCTGTACACGAAGCCACTTCCGTCTTGCATGTCTTGCAAAAAACGTATCAAATATCTGCTCTCATCTGTTCTATCTCTCGTTCCAAATATGGTAGGCCTACAACCGACTGACCCCCGATCTCATCAGACTACAAGTCAACCTGCTTCTTCAATCAAGACCACTTTTCATGTCATGATCAACACGTGACATCCTAAATCAATAAACTACTATAATCAGACGTTATTGCTTTTTCTTCATTTTTTACCCCATATACCGGTAGGCCTACACTTAATCAACAAGCACCAACATTAACAAACAGTTAGGCCTACATGACAGCGCCATCAACAATACCTCATTTTGAACCCTGTCGCAAGTCAAATTTTCAAAAAGTCCATGCTCAAGGCATGGAAGTACTATATACGGAACCATATACTTCCATGCTATTAGGGAGGTTTCGCAAGCGCCCGGTTAGGCCCTACGACGACGTTTATCTATTGTGTGGGTATACCCAAACAATAGATAAACGTCGTTGTATGGCCTAACCGGGCGCTTGCGAAACCTCCCTATTATAGGCCTATCTGTCTTCGTTCAACATGGATCCATCGTCAAACCCTTCCCACCTGAACCATTTACGCCGCCAGGCTTGTTAAGTTTTGCGTTTGTCACGAAATCCCAGTGTCATAGAATGTAATGCCCCCGACACCAGATGCCCGCTTCTTTTGTTCAGGGGACATCTGGTAACAGAAGTTCTGTTTGTCAGTGCCCGGCTGACCCTTAATCTGTCAGAATCTATTGTTGTGGGGCATCTCTTATCAGGGGGCATGACATTCTACGACACCGGCACGAAATGAAGTGCCAGTCTTTGGATTTTAATCGAGCGCATTTTGTTTCGCCAATCGGCCCACTGATCTGCAGAGGTATGTCTCTCCATCTGGCGTAAAGGAAGTGGCTATTGCCCCCTTTACAAGTGCACGAGGGAAACACTGCCTAGTGAGCTATTAAATGTGTAAATTAACCATATATGATCGTTGTATGGTTCTGCTTTCGCGATTATCGCTCAATCGTTTAGAAAACTCACCCACTGCTACATGCATGTACTTGCATTTTGTCCACCAAAACAAAAAGTCCATATAAGTGGCACTGACATGACTGATGTAATAACATTTGGTTTATTATTCAGACACGACACAGCGAATAATAAGCATGTTCCGTCAAGGCCTTCTTTTGGCCTTTCCACTATGACATGTCCTTGCGAGGGCCGAGAAAGACCGGGGGTGACCACAGATCAAGAAAAGTAGTAAGAACGACGCGTACAAGGCTTTAGGATTTTGTACTTACTGTGTTAGAGGAGTGAAACCTGCATCGTACGTGGGGAAGGAAACGAATCTTCGACGTATGCGTGCTGTTACTGTTTCGGATTCTGCAAGAGGCTGTCCGCGATTATTAGGCCTACTACATCCGAGTTTCAACTGTGATTTTGCATACTTCACAGGTTACATCAAATGCTGAATTGTCACTGTGTCATACGTCAAAGTGGTTGATTCATACGTCAGAGATTGAATGTGATTGTTTCACACGTCAATGATTGCATGTGATTGCTTCACACGTCAGAGATTGCATGTAATTGTTTCATACGCCAAAGGTTGAACTGTGATTGTTTCACACGTCAGAGATTGCATGTGATTGTTTCATACGCCAAAGGTTGAACTGTGATTGTTTCACACGTCAGAGATTGCATGTGATTGTTTCATACGCCAAAGTTTGAACTGTGATTGTTTCACACGTCAGCGATTGCCTGTGATTGTTTCATACGCCAAAGGTTGAATGTGATTGTTTCACACTTCAGAGATTGCATGTGATTGTTTCACACGTCAGAGATTGCATGTGATTGTTTCATACGCCAAAGGTTGAACTGTGATTGTTTCGTTCATCGTGAACCGTGACTGTTCACCGGACTCATCTCTGTGACGATGAATGTTCCATGCAACGTGCCAGAAACAGCCATGCCCTGGGACTATGCGTCTGCGCCATTCGTCATCCTGATTATCTCTGCCATAATCGTCTACACCGCCGCCGGTACCGCCCTCATAGGAATCCTTTATTTTTACGGCAAAGCTGGAGCGCCAATAAGCCAAATTAGGACCTACTACTGGGACGGCGAAGGCACGGAATACATCTCAAATATTCTCATAGCGGCGGCCATATTGGTTTCTGGATGTTTATTTACGTGTTTGTCACCGCTTGGATTCAAATTGATGCAGACTTTTCAGACAAAACGGAAACTAATACTCGCCTCGGTGATTTGTTGGCTGATATTATTTGACGTGTGTTTTTCTTTAGTAGCCGCTGATCTGGCCTTTAGTCATGCACAGCATGGGACGTATCAAAATGATGCGCTTCGAAAGAGCATCGTTGAGATGGTACAGAAGCTCGACATGTCGGCGATGATGTTTCGAGGATATGATGCGGCTATCGCTGTAAAGGATTTGATCACGTTAAACGAGGACTACAAATGCTGTGCTCTTCAGGAATACCACGGCGGGGCACCGACATATTTTAACGACCCTACGCGATGCTGGTATCAAAAAAGTTCTCCGTGCAGCATCATTGTGGGTGATTTTCTGTCCGATCAGGCCCATTTCGTCGGCGTCTTCGGTCTCATCATGGGAATCACTCCATTGGTTCTGACAACTCTCGCTTCAATCCTGGCCGTCATCAACTACTTTTGCGACTTCTTTGCATGGCGTTTCTTTGAACGAGAAACTCCACCCAGCCAACGGTTAGAAGTGGCTAGTGGCATGCGCAGTGAGGCTTTTAATGACTTTTCGTCTGCGGAAACTGACAGTTTATTGTCGAGACCCGCCTCGTCAGCTTCAGCCGCCAGATCTACAGCTGGGTTCAACAACTCTGATCTGGAAAGCTCTTTCGAAGGGATGTTCTAGCGGTCGTGCATCTAAGACACCAACCAGGAAAACCCAAAGAAAATTTTGTGTGAGAAGTCACTATAGGAAACCCTATTTATTCTAACTCATTATAACGTTTACAATATTTTGTATTCGATTGTTGTATTTAGCGTTTTAGTCCATCCAATTGTTTCGTAGATTGCATAAAGTATGAACGGTCACCATGTAGACTTACGGGTTCAACTAGACTGGTGGGGCGTGGGGGTGCTGGCGTAGGTCGTAAATAGGCCTATAGGAACTATTATGTTGATACCGTTTCTATTTTTAACATGAGATACCCCTTCGTGATTGGTGGGTTTTCTGGGCCAAATGTAGACTGAACACTGTCCTGATTAAAGCTGACGTGAACGAACGAAAAGCCCCCATGCAACGAGCAAGAGAATTACAAACGCCCCGCAAACACCTCAAACGAAGGCTCAGAACATGATTGACCCCACGAGGCCTGGAGGGCGCCACCTTATTTGTCTTCGAGCTGTCAAGGTGTCAACATCCTCTCGTGAGCTGAACACTTTTTTTGAAAGAAAAAAGTCTGACCCAGCAGGGGATCGAACCAGTGCCTTGTTATCTCTATTCCACCGTGTTCCCCATTCGGCCAACGAACTTGTTGGAACACTTCGCATATTTTCCCTTATTCGTAGTACATGTATTATTAGCCTGCGTAAATCGAATGCCTACGTCTATGACAAACACAAATCATGTCCCTGCCCGTTGGCCGAGTGGATAGACCGGTGGATTACAAATCAGACGGTCGACGGTTCGAATCCCGTCTAAATGACTACATTTTTTTTCTTTGAGTAGTGTACGAGGTATCCGGAGATGTTGACAGCTTGCCTGAAGGCAAATAAGGTGGCGCCCTCCTGGCCTCGTTGGGTCTATCATGTTCTAAGCCTTCGTTTGAGGTGTTTGCAGGGCGTTTGCAATTCTCTTGCTCGTCGCATGGGGGCTTTTCGCTCGTTCACGTCAGCTTTAAG
>NMRB01002975.1:7662-25370 GCA_002633025.1 Notospermus geniculatus
TGTGCTACCATGGCTACTAGATCACATGATCCGTTCAGCCAATGAAAAAGTGTCTCAGGTCAGCTTGGTTGACCCACTCTCATTGGTCGAATTTCTCAGCGCCATCTGTTGATCAAACGCGGCGAATTTTACGAAGTGAAGTAGTTGTGGAGAGCACGTAAACCGAAGGGGACGCAGCTTGCCACTGCGTAGGGAGTTTAATACTCCATATGAAAACTTCGAGTAGTCGGAAGAGAAGTTGGCGTAGGCCTACCACTGTCCGAGCTGCTCAAATCAAGATCATCGGTACATAATGATGTCATTCCTCAAAAATCATTTTCAGCTCGAACAGTTCAAATAATACATGTATAAATTCCAACGTCGTCACCCTGGTGATTTCGGCCGGTGAAACTCAAGAGCATGTTACATTTGATCCTCCAATAGAACTGCATATCGAACACAACGAATATGTAAGTAACTTTGAAAAAAGCATCAGAGAGTGAGTCATGTCCGTACGTACAGTATATTGAAAAAAATGTCTTTCAAAGGAGGAAGATGGTTGTTATCGGGGTGGGATAATGTAGCTGACACTAGTTCTAGGACTCCTATAATTCATTCACTTCCCGAAGCAAAACAATTTCTGGTATTGGTTGATGGTTGACCTATGAATCCGGTCTTTTCGCCCTGGCGTCTTCGCCGCAGCTAGTTACAACGCCCCCCTAAGGTCCAAACCGCCGATAGACACCGAAAGCACTATCGGACTTTCGGTGCGGTCCGCCCTGCTGGAAGGCAAGGCTGCGATCGGTGCGGTTCCTAACCGACCTGACGACTTGAGGGCAAAACGATTCTATTTTCAGATGGAAGGCTTTGAAGCAACGTGTGTACATTGGAATTTCTCAACTGCTAGGTCAGTGAAACAAGGATTACATGTATCCACTTCACACGGTTCCGTGTCACAGCAACGAAGTGTTTTTTTCCTGTTTCCTTCCGATCGAAAACTTAAAACGTGTTGTCACTGCATGACAACTGTCGAAATGAGTCAGAACAATAGTCCGTTCTAAAATACTTCATGCGACAACATTCCACAACATGTCGAAGTTTTCTGATGTTTTCCGAGAACGGTGCGACACTTTGCTAGATCAAAATATTGTCGAACGGACTATTGTAGTGAATCACTTCGACATTTTTCATGCAGTGTATGGAGGCCTTTACTTGTGCATGTTCAACGATTGCATCCGCACACATAATCCACATCCACGGAACTGAGTATAAATTGAGTTGAGCAAGTCCACGTTCTCGGATGTGACATTTTTTCACTTACAATAAAGTGATGTCTCTGTAACTGATGGAATCAAAAAATTTAAAATACCCTGCATCATGTCAGGCTCTTATCCGTCCATGCCCCTGGTATGAATTGCGTTCATTGTGATTCATAATACAAAGGCATTGTTTTGTTCTGTCACACGTGACATCGCACACACGTGTCACGTCCGTGACGCAACAAATTAGCATGCCAACGCATATGAATCAGAACGAGCTTAAAACCTGCCGCACACTGGAGCTATCTGCTCAGCAAACGGTCTCGACTGACTTTTTGCTCAGCAGATACCTCCAGTGTGCGGCAGGCTTACATTGAACAGGTGAAAAAATGTCACGTTTTTGACCGTGCACTGACCCAGATAGCAGTGTTAACAACTGGTCTGAAAGCTGATTACATGAGCTGAAAGCTTCTTGAGTTCCCCAGAAATGTTTCTGGAGAGATTCTGGAGTGATGAGTTGAAGCGCTTTCAGGTTGTATGACAGTGGAAGTCGATCGTTCACATAAATTTCAAACAGAACTTGATTTTATTTTGTCTTGGCGAATAAAGCAAGGTTCATTGGCACACGGAATTGGTCCGGTTCATGTCCGTAAAAAATCTATCAAATGGACTTCAGCGTTGTCGTATCCGGAAAACTCGGGGCAAACGGACTGGAAACGGATCGGATCCGTGTGCCAATGAACCTTTCTTTATACCAAAAATAGATGATTATACGCAGATGTTCGATGTTTGATTTCTCGTTAAGGAGTGATGGATTCCAACTCAGTGGTGGATGGTCCTCGGTTGGCTGCGTCAGATCGAACAGATCGACGGATAACAAGACTATTTGCGAGTGTTCACATCTCACAAATTTTGCCATTCTTATGAGTCCATTAAAATCTGAGGTACGGATAATATTTAAAGTTTATTCTTTACAAAGTTAACCGTCATAATAGCCCTGTTTACACTGCATAAAAAACCCGCGTCGAACCCGGGCCTGTCTACACCTGTTAAAAGTCCGTGTTTAATAGGCCCGGGGATGAAAAACCCGGTGGTAACATAAAGCCCCTCTGATGACCTCGAACGGTTTTTGGAGGGCTTAATTTAGGTCCACGTCACAAAATTTGAGTGGTGGTGACGCGCGCCGGGTCTCAGGAGGCTCTCAAAAAGCCCGGGGATTTCTATGTAGTGCAAACAGGGCTCATATAACATCAATACCTATAAAACGTTCATGTTTTGCACATGACTGCCTCCGATGACAGGTTTTGTAGTGTCAGTCGGCGATGTCTAAAAATTGAACTGATTAATGGGTGAATTCACATTTGGTGGCAGATACAAGCTGACGCAGAAATACAATAGAGAGTTTTCGCAAAGCCCCCGAAACGCCAACGTGAACGCCAATTTCATTGTTCGATGCCACGAAGAAGGCTCCGAACAAAAGGATAGACGTTGGCGTTTCGGGGGCTGCGAAAACTCGCTAATGTACACTGTACCGTAATTGTGGAGGTTAAAATTTAAAATTCATAATCGGACATTTTCATCCCGGTTATATTTTGTGTGAATTACATGTACATGCAGACAAAGGTTGAAATACGCGGTCAGATTTCGCCACATGTAAAACGCACCACCAAATGTGATCTCCTCCAATGGGTGTCGGCGCATTGGCAACTAAACACATTAGTTATCAACTAAACACAGTACATTACAACGTACGTACATGTACATGTACCGCATACATTAGCCCAAACAAAATAAAAATAAAACGCAGCAAAATGAAAATAACAATCTGACGGTTTTCGAATCATGTTGACGTATATTTCAGCTTAAGTTCCGGAATGAAAAACATGAAGAGATCTTAGGGTGGATAACCAAAATTGGATGCAGTGTTTCGATCGTTTGTCTGGCGGCATTAATTATTTCATATTCGAAGTTTTGGAAGTAAGTATAGTATATTTTATTCATGTCTCCATGTACATTACATGCGTACACGAAACGAATACCTTTCAAATGAAGAAATTTGCCTGGTTGCATGGTTAAAACAGGTGTAAACGGAAAGAATGTCCCCAGGAAAAACTGTCCCTGGAACAAAAGATCCTATCGTTACATTCTAATCTATGGGGATTGGTTTTCTATAGTCATGCCGCTTATTCCGTCATTCAACAATAGAAGTGGACAGTTTTTACAGGGGGACACTCTGTACCGTACACCGGGTCGTATTTTAGAACCTTCCTTAACATTAAGGTCGACCTTAAAGTCTATTGTAAAACCATCGAGAACAATACGGCCCGTTGTCGACATCGGCAACCTTATTCACGAAGTTCTCATAACTTTACGGGGCGCGTAAACTATTGTGCAATTGCGGGCACCTATTGTTCACTGTCAGCATGACAATTGATTTGCGTGTCCTTAAAGTTACGGGGTTTGTGAATAAGGTCCCAGGGGCCGTAATATGCACAAAACATCTTTACTGTAAAATTTCTCTTAAACTATTGTTCCAAACAAAAGGTAAGGGAAATTTTACAGTTAAGACATTTTATCCATACGGCCCCTGGGTCCGTATTCATAAAACTATACATGTACATGTACATGTATGTACAAGTCAAAGTGTGATACATGTACTTATCTTTTGTGTTGAACAAAGGATAAGTGGGCCCTGATCTGCAGAGCTCATCTGAGAACATCATGGGTTCTTAGCGCTTCCTCCCTTTGTCACCGCGGTGATGAAGGGAGCGAGCGCTAAGAACGATGTTCTCAGGATGGCGCAGCTGGTTAAACGTGCCGTCATCCACAAATTCACCCTATTACAATTCCCTTCACAGGGCGATGAAATCTGACCGGGCGGTTAACCTCCTGAATCTTAGCGTCAGTCTCTTGCTGGCCAATCTCATATTCATAGTTGGCGTGGATAAAACGGAAAATCGGGTATGGTACGCTTTTCTTCCATGGCCTCTTTGTCTATAGGAGCTGTCAGCGAGTTGACCAATAGGTGTCACTATGCGCGGCTGACTGCTCCTATTGCCATAACACATTAACTGTGAAGTTTTAAAAGGGTGGGCAATAATTCTTATAAACGCGTCCAACATTTACAAGCCTTATTCACCAAAAGGTTACTAGAGAGTTCTTGCATAGCCCCCAACGCCAACGCCAACGCCAACGCCAACGCCAATCCCATTCTTCGATGCCGCGAAGAGAACAGAGCGAAGAAAAAAAGGATTGTTCGCGTCGGCGTTTCGGGTGCTTTGCGAAAACTCCCTAATATTATAGAGTTAGCAAAGCCCCCGAAACGCCAACGCGAAGGTCTATCGTTTTGTTCGGTGCTCTCTTCGTGGTATCGAACAATGGGATTGGCGTTCGCGTTGGCCCTCGGGGGCTTTGCGAAAACTCCCTATTGATGACTTAGCAGCGCGGAGCCTCAGTCAGTGCACAGTACAGGAACTTTCCATTTACTTGCCGAAGTTACACGCTGGAAAATGCTACACTCTAAAAACTAAAGTGTTGGACTTAACTCTTAAAGAAGGGCCGTATTCATAAAGGGTGTTTAGCCTAATCAGCGTACAAGTTCTGCATTACACATGTTATAGGCCTAGAAAACTATTGTCTGATGTCTGTATGGTGCTTCACCAGAGGCATTTACCCATAGGATAATCACACGCGTACAACATTCCTGCGTTTAAGTCCGAGAGGACAAAGGAAACGTTAAACGATCAAGCAGGCTTGTCTAGAATTTCTCCAACACTTCCTTTTGTCCTCCACACTCAGACGCATGAAAGTTAAGCCGGTGACAGACTAGCGCGACGCCGCGCGGAGCTAAGCGTTTTCTTTTGTGTTTTCAGGCACCACTGAGCACCATGCGCAGTGGAGCGCAAAAACACAAAAGAAAACGCGTCGCTCCGCGTCGCGTACTCACTAGTCTGTCACCGCCTTTAGACGCGTGTGATTATCTTGTGGGTAAAATGCCAGAGATCAGGCAGCATGCAGAAGGCAGAACAATAGTTTTCTAGGCCTCTAACCTGTGTAATGCAGAAGTTGTACGCTGATTAGGCTAAACACCCTTTATGAATATGGCCCATATACTGTAAAATCGGACTTGTAACATCACTTTGGTAGACCAGCCCACTTCATTACTATGATGGTCACATGACTGCACATCAACAGTCTGCAATTTTCGCTCTCCGACGCAAGAGCATTCAGAAATATGGTACGTTTGATATTCCTTTCCATGACCCTTGTTTTTATATAACGCACTCAGTTAAAGTTCGGCGCGTAAGGAGATTTAAATATATATTCACCATGTGCCATGATAAAAATAATGCTCGTTATCAGCAAATGACTGTATACAACATGACTGACGACAATGGTGTTGTCAAACTCATGAACCGGAAGTTCCCCCGAATTAGTGACATCCAGGTAACTTCTACTGGCGATATCATTATAGTTAACACTGTAAGAGGACTGATGTACATTTTTTTTTATTCACGCGGAGGCTACAAACTGCACCGGTCCCAACTTTTGCTGATACAAGGACCAATAAAGTATGCCCTATATACCAAGGATGAAAATATTTATATGATGATGTATCGTTATGATCGATCGGTGATAGGATTTAAAAGTTTCATTCGTCCACAAGTTGGAAAGATCCGAGCGAGGAACGCGAAAATTCCCGTGCAGTACTTTGGTATTCATTTCCAAACTGACGATTTTAAATACAAGTTAGAAATTGCTGAGAAAAATTCGCCTATCATTCTTGTAATACGAAGGGTGTTTCCACTGTATCTTATACACTGCAAACCTCAGTAGCATAGGTTCGGTCAAACTCGCTAGCCCAGTGGTACGGCGTTCCGCGTTTTCGGTTTGCTCCACTTGTACCACTGGCTTCATACGCCCTCATCTCGGAATGAGTAGAATGAACAAAAACTGATCTACAGCTAGTTTTACACCCAAAATCATAATCGTACAGTCAAGTTTAGAAGTGTACCAAAACACCAAACTCACCATGATTTTTAAACATTTGTTCATTATTCACTCTAAAAACTAAAGTGTTGGACTTAACTCTTAAAGAGTTATATATAACACTTTGCAAGTGTCTCCACAGTGACTGCACTGTAAGTGTAGATTCTACACTTTCTTAAGTGTTAACATTTTTAACACTTAGCAAGTGTTACATGTGTAACACCTGAATGCAGTGAGTGTTTATATGAGAACGCATGGTGACCAGATTGGGGTGTGCCTGGAAGGCTGGCAGACCCCCCCCCCCCAGCAGAAATAGGCCTAGCTTCTTACCGTTGTCAATCACCATGATCAGGTTAATTTTAACACTTTTACAGTCAACACTTAAGAGTGTTGATTCATTCATACTTTCCAAGTGTACACTTAAAAGTGTTGATTCATTCACAGTCAACACTTAAGAGTGTTGATTCATTCACACTTTCCAAGTGTACACTTCAATGACTGCACTGTAAGTGTAGATTCTACACTTTCTTAAGTGTTAACATTTTTAACACTTAGCAAGTGTTACATTGTGTAACACCTGAATGCAGTGAGTGTTTATATGAGAACGCATGGTGACCAGATTGGGGTGTGCCTGGAAGGCTGGCAGACCCCCCACCCCAGCAGAAATAGGCCTAGCTTCTTACCGTTGTCAATCACCATGATCAGGTTAATTTTAACACTTTTACAGTCAACACTTAAGAGTGTTGATTCATTCACACTTTCCAAGTGTACACTTAAAAGTGTTGATTCATTCACAGTCAACACTTAAGAGTGTTGATTCATTCACACTTTCCAAGTGTACACTTCAAAGTGTGAAAATAACACTTAATCAACGCCTAAAGTGTTAAAACTAACGTAACACTTTATAAGCGTTATTTTTCAACACTTTAGTTTTTAGAGTGTAAACGCCCTGTAGGCCTGGGCCTATAAGTTCGGTCCTAAGTGTTTCATGTAGGCTAACCGAAAACCAAGAAAGTGTAGCAATCATGAAATCATTAAGGGGCAGGGACAGGAGAAATTCCTTGTACATGTGTGTCCGATATACATGTACATGTACAATGTACATGTATTACATGTATATCGATCAAAGATGGCTGCCAGCAAAACTGACCTCCGGTTATTGAGACCGAAATCTGTCCATCTTGCACCTTCGATTCGAAAGTCTTCTTTCCTCGTCGATCAGTGGAATGGATGATGCAGAATGGAAAATGCTTCGTGAGAAGTTTCGCAAATGTTCCATTCCACAAAATGGTCGGCGAGGAATGAATTGGCCCTTGTATTATACATAGACTCCCCGTTTACTTGTTTTACTTGTTCTTTTTCACACAAACACAAAGGCTGTATGCGTGGCAATAGCAGCCCTGTTACATCTTTTCTTCCTGGCTGCCTTCGTGTTCATGCTGACGGAGGGAATTGAATTGTACCTACTGTTAGTGAGAGTATTCCGTCATGGGAGTCCGAGGAAAGTGTGGTACTCAGTAGCCGGTTGGGGTAGGTAGCTCTGACAATATAATTCATCTCTATTTAGTTTTAGCCCGGCACAGATATAACGACGGTGTTCTGGCAAAACCTCGTATGTGCACAAAACAAAATTCTACAGGAGGAGCAAAAAACGAAAAAAGCAGGATATCACAAAAGACAAAATATCATGTTATGCGTCACATGGTCACGTGGTCACATGGTCACATGCGTCACGTGGTTTTGATTTTGAATCAAGCCCTTTGTTCAGCCCTTTGCACATACGAGGTATCATTATGGTTTCCGACCTCAAGATCGGAAACCATATTGTGTTTGGTCATGGTGTGTGTGTGTGCGTGCGTGCGTGCGTGCGTCTGTCTGTCTGTCACACCTGTAACTTTGTTCCTGCAAGAGCTACAGACCTGATGTGACCTATCCCCAGGTAACATGACCTGAGCTACAAGATGGAATGAGATGATCTGATCCTCCATCAGTGACACTAAAGGAGATATACACAGGTCAGTTGTGTCGTCTTTATCGAGAAATTTGCCGAAGATCGATGCCGTCGGGCGGGAATGATCTCGCCATTGACGGGGCAGTCCTGCGCAAAGCAGCATCACAAAAGCTTTAGACGTTGTGGCCAGACCCTCGGTCTCGCAACCGAGGGTCTGGCTGGGCGAGACTACAGTCAGGTTGGTCGAACTTGATCACATGATTTTGTGAGGTAAACATAAGCACGTACTACTATAGACTAGTACCTGGTCCTACCGATGGTATCGCTTTTGAATTTTGCTGTTGTTAATTTCATTACGTAAAGGAGTTAGGACGGGCATCCAGTCTAGTGCTACCCGGAGGCAGCCATCTTAAATGACGTCATTCCTACGCGAAAAGAAGTACGGGGCACTGACGTATTAAACCTGCCGATGGCCCGAAATTTTGATCAACAAATGAGGATGTCATATTCGTCAGTAACTGAGAAAAGCAAAAATGATATTCGCCGGATATTCGCCACCCCCTGTAACAAGATGGTATCGCTTTTGAATTTTGCTGTTGTTAATTTCATTACGTAAAGGAGTTAGGACGGGCATCCAGTCTAGTGCTACCCGGAGGCAGCCATCTTAAATGACGTCATTCCTACGCGAAAAGAAGTACGGGCCCCCCTACGGGGCACTGACGTATTAAACCTGCCGATGGCCCGAAATTTTGATCAACAAATGAGGATGTCATATTCGTCAGTGACTGAGAAAAGCAAAAATGATATTCGCCACCCCCTGTAACATAAATTACTACTATAACCATTATTTTACTTTCTGGCGAATATCCGTCTAATACCATGGTAACAACCGTATATTCGCCGGTTCGCCAGAAAGTAAAATAATAGTTATACATGTAGTAGTACAGTAATTTATGTTACAGGGGGTGGCGAATATCCGGCGAATATCAATTCCGCAGTCATATTCGCCAGTTTGCAAATTAGTATTTTGTTAATTAGCGCTAACCTAATTGGAACTTTTAAAATATAAATTGATCAGCTGATTCTCCTGACGCAGCAGAATAAATTGATACCGAAACCTCGGAATTCGAAAAAATACCCATATTCGCCGGTTCGCCAACAAGGGAGCGAACTATTTGAACTCTGAACCCAAATTATAACACGGTAGCCATTTTTTTCAGCGGTTCTGAAGAGTTGTGAAAGGTGACAACACGGTAGCAACAGCAAGTCGGTGATTTCCGTCTTTGAGAACCACCGTGAAAATTTCAAACATTTTGAAAATCCTGCAGTTCCAAAAACGAGGTGGCGGTCAATGACGAACACCCTCACGGTGTCTCCACTTTTACACTACGTGTTTTCAACCGTGCTCGACCCGGGTCGACCACGGCGCGGCAAAAAAGGTGATAGTGTAAATGGGTTGGCACGGCACAACTGGGCTCGGCACGGTGTTACTTTCGTCCGGGCCGAACCCCCCAACAGGAGGTGGGTTCGACCCAGGTCGAGCACGGTTCCGCTGGAAAACTGCACAGTGTAAACACGCCACTGGGCTCGGCCCACTTGAATGACTCGCCTTTAGTGAAGTGCGCATGCTCATTTATCGGCCTTGAACTCAATACGTCATTGCCGCGAATGATCATGGGCGCAGCCATATTGAAAATGACGGAGATTTCCTACCTCCACAGAAAGGAGAGGCGGCGATTCAGATATTGGCGCGGTTATCACGGTGCAGTAGTGTAAATGGGGTAAAATGCTGTTTCTGAGGCGGGCCTGGCCCGGGTCGAGCACGGCACGGTTCGTCCAGGCCAAAATTCTGCGTAGATCTAGTGTAAAAACGGCTATTGAGGTTCAGCACGGTTTGACCCCGTGCTAAACCGCCGTCAGAACCGCCCTCGTCTGAGGCCTACTTTACCTGCGTAGTGTTGTTTTGCCTTATGTATTTGGGGTAAGAGAGTTAGGGTTTAGGCCTAGTGTTGTTACGGTTAGGGCTGTGAAAGCCACAGGGACTTGAGGCATGCATGGCAGGGGTGGTGGGTGTTTCCGAGGTCCAAAAGCACCACACGGACAGTGCCCTGACCCCTGGGGTAAAATACCCCAGGAATATGTATATATTCCTGGGGTATTTTGCCCCAGGAGTCAGGGTCTGGGGTATTTTACCCCAGGGGTCAGGGCACTGTCCGTGGGGTGCTTTTGGACCTCGGAAACACCCACCACCCCTGCCATGCATGCCTCAAGTCCCTGTGGTGAAAGCAAGGCATGGAAGTTGGGGCCTTGCCCACGCAGCACATGCTGTGTAAACACCGGCCATTACGTCGTCGGAAATATTAGAAATCATGCATCGCATTCCCATTCAAAAGTGCGGCAATCATTTTGTGGCTTCACTCAGCATCAATTTAATAAAAGCTATTCTGTTTAACGGTCGACGAAATGAGATCTGTCCATGTTTAAAACAGAACTTATGTTCGTCTACTAAAAACAGACAGGTTTCTGACTGTCATCTTCACTCCAGTTTTTTAATGCAGGTGTGACAGGAAATCCCATCCTCCCACAGCTGGGGTTTTTACCTCGCTCCTCTTCATCCGCTCACACAAACCCCTGCTGAAATACAACAGCCAGTGAATGTGATGTGGCTGTTCCATACTCCAGTTGCACTCCCTGTATGTTAAGGATAACTTGGAGAAGTAAAGTTTCGTGGTTTCACCCCGTTTGATTCTAAAGTTTTGTGCTTTACAAATCACTTACATCTTGCCAAAATTGACTGAATTTTATCGCAGAGGTTCTTCCTGTGTATAGGAAAGATTCCTATTATTTTTGATTGTTATTATGAGTCATAATTATTTATTATTGACACCCTGAAAATGCTGCATTCTGATTGGGCAATGGTTTTCTGACCGCCTCTGCTTGCCTGGGAGGCCCAATTTCAGCAGGGCTTTGTGTGGAGTGTATGAAGAGGAACGAGACCAAAGCCCTGCTGTGGGAGGATGGGAAATCCAAGTCCCCCTGGAATCAAAGTCCTGTCTTATTGTTCAGCGAGGGATTAGAATACAACCATGACCATTCGAATATCACGGCCTTACAATATCGGGCTATTGTTTGGCGGATCTGCATTCCTGTCAAACCTGGTTCACATAGCTAAGGTTACACCATGTGCGACTAGAGCTAGCCTCATGTGAATATCTACCTCCCTCTTGCTCCAAATTTTCCGATGACTGTGAATATTGTGGTGAGAAACTACTTTTTAGCTCACCCGTGAGCTTTTGTCGTGGTGCAGCGTCCGTCGTCCGTTAGCAGGGCACGTTTCGTAACCGCTGGAGCTATTGATCTGAAACTTGGTACATAACCCCTAGGTCAGATCACCTATGAGTAATGACACCAAGTTTCGGTCCGACTCGATTCTTGGCTTGGCCTCCAGGTGGCCAAAACCAAAAACACAAAAAGTGCAATAACTCCTGAACTAATGACTGGATCATCTCCAAATTTTTATCATAGGTGTATCTAATTGGGATACATAACATATATAACGGGTTTTTGATTTGACCTACTTTTCAAGGTCACAGAGGTCAAAGTTCTACAAAAGTAACGAACCTGCCACAGTTCTTCATTATTTCATCGAGCGTCTTCATATCTTGCATAAAAGTGTATTAGAGGGATACCTTCAAAAATACCGAGTTTCGGCCCGATCGGACATCCAATATGGCCGCCAGGGGGCATTTATAAACCCAAAAATCATTGAAGTCCTGCAACTTGGGAATAATTTGACCCAGATTGCTCATAACTGACATGTATCTCAGTTCTCTCTGTCAAAACACTATTATGTCCAAACGGGTGAGCACATTGTCCATGGACCATTTCATTTAAAAATCATTTTCGGTTCCTTTGTTAAATAACACTGAAATCTATAATATTGATTAGGCCTACCTGTAATTAAAGCAATAAGACATAAATGCGACCGATTGCATAACCTCTCATTGTCTCGGGCCTATGTGTGATTCAATACAAATCGACATTGCGGATATTCGTTGTCACACCTCCTTGGAGTGAAGATGCCTTTCTCAGATATTGTAACTCACTGCATGAATACAGGTTGCCTATGGGTGATTTATTCATTAGCTTACTGTGGCAGATTTATAAATGACACATCTTCCAGGAGTGACGACGCATTTTACAGATATTATGTTTTACAGTCTTATGTTCTGGATGTCTAACATTTTCAGCAGCAGTAACAATAAACCGATATGATCCTATGCCATTTTTCAGAGACATATATTACTTTGATATATTGTCCTTGTACGCACACATTTCAAGCCGTGGATTTGTATAATAGTTTTGTTTGCAACAACTGGGTGATAGAAACAGATCAATCGTTTTTTTTAGAAAAGTTAAATTTTCTTGATAACTGTGGCTTTTCATTGGATGAAACTGGCATGGTGGGATACATGGGATGCCAGCTTTACATCAGCAGCGTAATCTGAAATCTCATTTTGTTCAGTTTTTGGTAATTTTCGATAATATCAAATAAAGTCTGGCAACATCTATCTTCGACCTAATGGAATGCGGAAGTCATGTAATGTGACAGAGCTTTGCGGTTTATAATCATGCCTGACGATCACTTGTGGTCGTTCCCCGATTGTTCGCGTTGTCCACCGGTTATTCAATAGCCGCGTGTGATTAAAGGTCCGTGGAAAATCCAACGATCAATTTCCTAACTTCCGCATTCCATTAGGTCAAAGATAGATGTTGCCAGACTTTACCTTTGTTCGCAGGTTGATATTTTTCTTTTCTTTTTCTTGAATACTTGCTCATCATCAGGCTTCATTATCGTGAAAAAGAAAGAATGATCCAGTATCACATGAAGATTTTGCCATTTTCATGTTTTGATATTTCTCTTTCATGGCTTGATATTTTCATCAACAGTGAGATTTTTCAGTCCGTATGGGCAACAGCATGTTTTGCCATAAGCCCCCCCCCCCCCATATATACCGGTATATTTGAAATAGAGGTAATAGAAAAGGCATGAGAGAAATGCAGAAAAAACCTATGTTGCAATACTTATGGCCAGTGAGTGTACCTGCGACGATCAGCATCACGACGATCAAAAAGATCCCGAATGTCGCCTGTTCCACGATGAGTGCGCACTTTTTCTGTTCCGTGCCCTGATGACGATGCCACCTGATGGCGACCGTCGTGGCGCTGGCAGTCGAAGGTGCGACCTGACATATGACAAGCCAAAGCGGAAAAGCATCCTGGGAACATCAGGGGTTCTTAAAGTTAAAGTTAAAGTTTGGGTTTATAGTAGGGAGGTTTCGAAATCAAACGATAAACGTTAACGTTAACGACAACTTTATTTTTGTACCGAAAATGCAATGCAAAATCTGGTCAATGTGTAGTATGAAAAATAACGTTGTCGTAAAGTTTTGGTTTATCGTTTGATTTCGAAACCTCCCCAGTCTGATATCAACAACGGTAGAGGTGTCATCCGACTTTACACTTTAACCCCAGTCTATCCTGAAACCTTTCAGTAGAACTCAGATGAGCTGTTCATTCGGCGCTACAATCCGAGCATTTCCGACCGGTACCCATTTATACATGTACACCTGGGTGAGAGGCCAGTGAGGCAAAGAGACTTGCCCAAAGTCTCACGTTCAGTGGGATTCGAACCCGGGACCCTCTGACCGCTAGTCGGAGGCCCGAACCACTACACCACCGTGGCTCCTCTTAGCGCTCGCTCCCTTCGTCACGGCACGAAGGGAGCGAGCGCTAAGAACCCCTGATGTTCTCAGGATGCGGAAAAGCGTTCTGACATTTTTTTCGCTTTGGCTTTCCATAGTATGATATCAGCATTAGGCAATGCAATGGAAAGATACAGGTTGTTATGACTGAAAGAGACATAAGTTCTCGAGAGGAGCGACATGGCGACCATTTCGAGGACATCGGGGGATCATTACAGTTTAGACTGGATCACGGGGCCAGTGTTCGTGGAACCAGAAATATCCATCAACGTTTCGAGAACACTGATTTGGTGTGGGATAATCTGCTCTCCGATACAAACCTGTGAGCATTTTCTACATTGCAAAAACGGAACAGAGCATTCTAATGTCTGCTACATGTTACCGAGAAAAATCTACTCTCGGGACGAAAGGACCGAAGCAAGTTGTCAACTATATCGGCGAAAGGTAAGGAGTTGAAATAGGCCTACTTTTTAGCTCACCCGTGAGCTTTTGTCGTCCTGCGGTGTCCGTCGTCGTCGTTGTCCGTTAGCAGGGCACGTTTCGTAACCGCTAGAGCTATTGATCTGAAACTTGGTACANGTCCACCATGCTGACGTCGACGACAAAGTGCGCCACGTGTTTTACAGTAGATCGCGTCATGGTTGAAGACGCACACACTCCACTTGCGCTGACGTCAAAGTGCACCACGTGGGTCGCCGACGTCATTTGATGTCATTTTGACCGTCAAGATGGCGGATTTTTCTGTGATGACGTCATCTGCACAAGTTCTTTCACTCGTCAACCTTCAGACAGCAAATGAAGCTGAATAGGCTCCGACAGAACTATGAACAGGCAGCGCTCCACCAGCAAACCATTGGCTAACCCTGCCTCCGAACAGGGTTAACTAATCTTTTGTCAACCTCAAATGTTGAGCAATGGTTAGCCAACGGCTTTGTTGAACGTCGTTTGATGAACTCGACCGATGTCTAACAAACCATCGGTTAAGAAAGCCACTGGCTGACTACTGTTTATAAAATTCACCATTCCTAAACCACTGGTTAACCATTGACTAAGCATAACCAATGGTTAACTATCGTTTATTAAATCGGCCCATAGTATGATATCAGCATTAGGCAATGCAATGGAAAGATACAGCTTGTTATGACTGAAAGAGACATAAGTTCTCGTCGAGAGGAGCGATATGGTGACCATTTCGAGGACATCGGGGGATCATTACAGTTTAGACTGGATCACGGGGCCAGTGTTCGTGAAACCAGAAATATACATGAACGTTCCGAGAACACTGATTTGGTGTGGGATAATCTGCTCTCCGATACAAACCTGTGAGCATTTTCTACATTGCAAAAACGAAACAGGGCATTCTAATGTCTGCTACATGTTACCGAGAAAAATCTACTCTCGGGACGAAAGGACCGAAGCAAGTTGTCAACTATATCGGCGAAAGGTAAGGAGTTGAAATAGGCCTACTTTTTAGCTCACGCGTGAGCTTTTGTCGTCCTGCGGTGTCCGTCGTCGTCGTTGTCCGTTAGCAGGGCACGTTTCGTAACCGCTGGAGCTATTGATCTGAAACTTGGTACATATATACCCGTAGGTCAGATGACCTACATGTGTGACACCAAGTTTCGGTCCGATTCGATTCTTGGCTTGGCCTCCAGGTGGCCAAAACCAAAAACAAAAAGTGCAATAACTCCTGAACTAATGACTGGAACGTATCCATATTTTTATCATAGGTGTATCTAATTAGGATACATAAACATATATAACGGGTTTTTGATTTGACCTACTTCTCAAGGTCACAGAGGTCAAAATTCGACAAAAGTAACGAATCTGCCACAGTTCTTCATTATTTCACCGAGCGTCTTCATACATGTATCTTGCATAAACGTGTATTAGAGGGGTACCTTCAAAAATACCAAGTTTCAGCCCGATCGGACATCCAGTATGGCCGCCAGGTGGCATAACCCCCAAATCATTGAAGTCCTGCAACTTAGGAATGACTTGACCCAGATTGCTCATAACTGACATGTACATACCTGTCTCTGTCATTATGTCCAAACGGGTGAGCACATGGTCCATTTCATTGTGACTATAGGAGGCATAGCCGCAACGGAAGGAACTATTAGGACAGAGGAAATGGCAGCTAAAGGCAAATAGATAAATTGATATGGTATATGCTATCTTCATTCGTTCGACGTGTCGGATCCAAGTGGGAAGGGATCGTACCTTTACATGTGTGTACGGCGTCATCTCCCAAAAGACGCTCCCATCGGTATTTTGCCATTAGAAAGATTGATAAGGCTACGTTACACCGAAGCGATTTTTCAGCACGCACATTTGAAACCTTTGTTATTTTGTGCGGCAAAGCCTTTTTCGCATGCGCTTGCAGTGCCTCTACGAAACCGCGGTCGGTGTGACCGTTACCTACATCGAAATTCAGATTCAGATCGCGTTACGCACTGAAAAATAGAAACCAATGTTTTAGCTGGTGTAATGCGGGCAGCACACCGAGATGAGGTCGACATCGCAAACGATGCGATCCCAGCCACCGCAGATTACAAACTTGACGCTAGGTGGCGATATCTGAGAATATCAGCACTAGTATCGACGCTAGGTTTCCATCTTGAAAAGTATAGTGCGCGCGCGGAGCGAACAGTAGAAATCCTTCTATTTGTAAAGCGGTTACCCATCACGTCGTTTTCTACGCTTACAATATAGATCGTTGAAGATAGGTGTATAAAGGCACAGCGTGACATCGGTGGAGTAGATATAAAGTAATAAATAAAGTTATTCTGTTTCATTTTCGACAAGATAAACACTGTTTGCTGCAAATAATACTACATGTATTTTGAAAAAGAAGTTCGCGTCAAGCCTAGTTTATACTTCGACGCAAGACCTTCGGCGTCCAACGCCCGATCAAATCTGGACGCCGACTTTGCGGAATTGATTCATAGTCCAGCGTACTTTAGCGACGGCGACCCGTTATGAAACGACTCAAGTAAAAACAGCGCGTTGGTCGCCAGCGATGGTCGTGCGTCGAAGTATAAACTAGGCTATAGTCCAGCGTACTTTAGCGACGGCGACCCGTTATGAAACGACTCAAGTAATAACAGCCTCGCGATCGGACGCCGACCAAATCGCACGACGGGGTCGGCGCCGAACCCAAAATCGCGCGTCGGTCGCCGGCGATGGTCGTGCGTCGAAGTATAAACTAGGCTTCACGTGATAGACCAGCCTACCGACGATGACGTCAAGATTTTCAAGAAGGCGATCTAGCGTCATTGGCAGTGTGAACATTTTCGTCCAAGTATCAAAAAATCTCAACGCTGCGTGGAGTATGCGCAGATTATATAGGCGATGTCGTTTGGTGTGTGGTTGGCGATACGCTCGGCGACAAGCGATTCCTCTCGCCACAAAATCATACCAGTTTACTGGCCGCCGTCGGCGGCGGCGAGGAGATTCCACGGGTCGCTATACATCGCACACCTGGCGTCAACAACCGGTGTAACGTTTTTCAGTGTGGCCATTTTTCTGTGTGATAGGCAAACTTACTGACACTAGGTGGCGATATCTGGGCAAGGATATCACCAAACTTGACGCTAGGTGGCGATATGTGCAATGACGTCAATCATATCGCCACTAGTGACGGTGGTAGGTTTCCATCTTGAAAAGTAGCGCGCGCGCGGAAGGAACAGAAGAAATTCTTCTGTTTGTGAAGCGGTCACCCCATCACTCGTTTTCTACGCTTACAATATAGACCGTTGAAGA
>NMRB01002975.1:30277-62301 GCA_002633025.1 Notospermus geniculatus
CGTTCAAAAACGTTACACCAGTCATGACCATTCGTAATCGCGATGCCAAAGCTAAGGCCTGTCTACACCATCAACATTTTCAAAACATTTCTGCGACAAAACAGTTTGAAAACTAACTGTTTTGGAAATGTTGAGGCTTGTTTCGGGGTTAGTCTACATGTACACTCTGCAACATTATCAAAACATGTTTTCAAATTGTTTTGCAAAAGTTGCAGGTCCAGTCGACACTGTGCAACAAACCGAAAACAATGGGCCAGGCGTTTTTGGAAATGTCGCAGTTGGATGTTTTTTGTTTTGGAAATGTTGATGGTGTAGACAAGCCTTTATACTAACCCTGTAGGACCATTTGACGGAAACATGAGGAACCGCAGTGGTGATATAACTTTCTGGGACACCCTGTATGACCTTATGTTCTCGATGTAATTTGTTGATTCCATCTGTACGCAGTTACAACTTTTATCCTGCACCATATTTTTCTCAAAGAGAATTTAGCAATTACATTTCAAGCGGATCAGGAGTGTATGTGTGTTGCATCTACATGTAGAAGGATATTATGAAAGCGACCTTTTTTTTATTCGTGTGTGTTTGTTTTCTAATTTTTGCTTCATCTTGAAGCTCGTCAATACTCTGACATGCTTTCGTGACATGCATGAGCTCATCGATCGTTGGTGACGTCAGAAAAGCCCGGAATTCAGGGCGAATTTGATAGCGCGCGTAAAGTGCTTTTCAGAATGTCCAGTCATTTTTGCACTCATTTTACCTTGCAATGGAACCTAACCACCAACCACAAATTGGCCAATTACGTGTGCATGCCAATTCACGGTTGACCGATTTCTAATTGGACCTTGTTCAGGTCTGTACTCTGATTCAAGATAATCATGCAATCATGCACACGTAATTGGCCCATTTGTGGTTTGTGGTTAGGTTCCATTGCAAGGTAATATGAGTGCAGAAATGACTGGACATTCTGAAAAGCACTTTACCTGGCCTCACACTCTCCCACCACAACGCCATCTGTGGAGGCCAGTGGAACCAGGCTAAGCTATTTTTGGAATATTTCACGACTGCAACGCCTCAGTAGTACCTTTCCCCGAGGAAGCGCAAATATCGTTCGGAAATTCGCCTTCACTGGGCATGCTCACAATCCCCGAAAGAAGCGCCAGAAACTTCCTCGGGGAAGCTTTCCGAACACGCATTAAGTGTGTGACCCCTTGTGAAGAAAATGTTGAAGAAGAAAAGTCAAAAGCCTTGACCCAACACAGCTGTATCGTCTGAGTGATTTTAGTCCTTTTTTTTGCAATTCAAGTTGGACAATCTAAAATTCTCCGACTTGAATTGCAAAAGGATTATCGCTGTTTCAAGCAATGTGGCAAAACGAAGTCTACACTCTTAGAAAAAAGGTTCTAAAAGGGTTCTTTGCTGCCACTGTGGGAGAACCCTTTAAAAGGGTTCTAACCCTACAGGGTTCTCCCACAGTGGCAGCAAAGAACCCTTTTAGAACCTTCTTTCTAAGAGTGTAGGCTCCAGTGACTTGATGAGATGTGGAATCACATGGCGTCACCTTCGAAAATATCGGGGCAGAAGTACAGCCGGGATTGTACCAAAGGAGCTGTGTTCGTCCAACCAGAAATAACCATTAGCATTTCAAAAACTTTGATTTGGTGCGGAATAATTTGCTCCCCGATTCAAACATGTGAGCACTTTCTACATTGCACGAATGGAACAGAACATTCAAGTGTCTGCCAACTAATGCCAAGAAAAACCAAGCATGGGAAAAGCTCGTTGTCGGGAATGAAAGCATTTTGTCAATTTTATCGGCGAAAGGTATGGATTGTGTGTCGACGTCTCATTCATCACACGTTGTCTCCGCCACGGCCCGGACGCCCCCTTTTTTTCCTGAACTATTCAGCAATTTTGGTTGGACGTTGAATATGTTCAGTAAAAACAGACCGCGCACGAGGCAGGAGAAGTAGTGATAAAAACCCACCAGGCCGATACCTGCGGATTACTACAGGCAAATACTCTAGCCGATAGCAGCTGGCAACGGTGTAGTTTTGAATCTAGGTTTATTCAATAAATCTATAATTATTTGTGGTATTATAATACATGTAATACCAAAAATGCTAACCCTTAACTTAAACTTTTCTTCCCTAGCCGTAACCCTAATAACCCCACCCCTATATCCCTACTCCTAGGAAGTGTCCCTCTCGCGCCTGTAAGCTGCGTTCGCACTTAACTGGGCTTTTAAAACGGTTTGAAAACGTTTTAAGATGTTAAAACAGTTTAGGGTGCCACACTAGAGGCCTCTTATTTTAAAACAGTTTGAAAGCGTTTTAACGAAAACGGTTCCAGAAGTGGTTTCAAAAGGTATCCGCCACGGGTTACTGACGACTACGTGCGGCAGTAACCCCATGCATGCGTTATGCACTGATCTTATCGTAGTCGTACGTAGTCGTCAGTAATCCGTGGCGGATACCTAAAACGACTTGACAACGGTTCGGCTAAAACACGTTTGAATGTGGCCCTTTAAGTGTTGTACGCATGCGCGATAGATTCGCACATACTTTGGGCCGACAAAATGCAAAATGAGGAAAAGCTCTTCAATTGGCGCGTCCATCATGGAATGATAGTAAATACCATTCATAGATGGCAGCCCAGTCTGACTCGACTTCATTCCGGCCAATCTCCAACGCAGAGGTCAGACGGTTTCACCTTACTGACTCTGCCTTACGTCAGTGCCCCGTACTTCTTTTCGCGTATGAATGATGACGTCACTTAAGATGGCTGCCTCCTTGTTGCACGTGGTTATGTTTACACTCACAAAATCATGTGATCAAATTCGACGAAGCTGATTGGTCCATCGATTTGGTTGCTTCTAAAATAGAAACTATTTCTGCCGGAACGACCAAACCGAAGCACAGCCATACGTGTAATCCGCCGCAAAAGAGTGCAACACAAAATAATGAACAAATGTTTAAAAATCATGGTGTGTTTGGTGTTTCTGTATATTTCTAAACTAATTGACAGCACGATTACGATTTTACTGGAGTGGAAAACTAGCTGTAGATCAGTTTTTCTTCATTCTGCTCATTCCGAGCAGAAGTGATGAGGGTGTTTGAAGCCAGTGGTACAAGTGGAGCAAACCGAAAACGCGGAACCCCGTATCCCTGGGCTAGCGAGTTTGCATTCCGACCCGATAAAGCGATTTGAAAACGCTTTGTGATTGTAGTGTGGCGCAGTCGTTTTTGGTCAAAAGCGTTTTCCGGAAATCGTTCTCCGGAAACCGCTTTCAATTCGGTGAAAATGAACAGTATGGATGTGAAAAGGTAGGACAAAATCCGGCCCGGGCGAAATCGCAGCGACGACAACAATTCTTATAAATTGAAAAATACCACATGTATTATAACGGGGTTTTACGGTGGCCCATAGAGCTCATTGATGAAAAATATTTACATTTGCAATTTTTTTTCAATTCGATAATTTTTTCTTGGGGGTTTGTAAAATTTTTGGAAGTTCCCACCGCGGTGAAAATATTACCACCGCGGTGAGAATATTTCCACCTCGGTGGAAATATTTCCACCGCGGTGAAAATTAATTTTCACCGCGAAAATTAATTTTCACCGCGGTGGAAATTAATTTTCACCGCGGTGGTAATTATTAATTATCACCGCGGTGGAAAATAATTTCCACCGCGGTGAAAATTAATTTTCACCGCGGTGGAAATATTTTTTCCGAGGTGGAAATATTTTCACCGCGGTGAAAATTAATTTCCACCGCGGTGAAAATTATTTTTCACCGCGGTGATAATTATTAATTATCACCGCGGTGAAAATTAATTTCCACCGCGGTGAAAATTAATTTTCGCGGTGAAAATTAATTTTCACCGCGGTGGAAATATTTCCACCGAGGTGGAAATATTCTCACCGCGGTGGTAATATTTTCACCGCGGTGGGAACTTCCAAAAATTTTACAAACCCCCAAGAAAAAATTATCGAATTGAAAAAAAATTGCAAATGTAAATATTTTTCATCAATGAGCTCTATGGGCCACCGTAGGGTTTCGTACGCCTGGGTGGTAAATTTATCTCCGACTTGAAAAATCCTAATTTTAGCACCTCGGATTCGGAACGGGAGTGGTAGTTGCACCAGATCTTAACCTCGCTATTCTTTCCTCGTGTTGAATTTGACAACTGTAAAAACTTCCCTTTTACCAACAGAAGTGGGTCCTACAAACAAAAAGGAAGGGAGTATGGGGATGACAGAGTAAAAAAATGCATTTTCTGAAGTCGATCCAGTTGAAAATATTTTTTTAGAAGTAAATAAGCCGTGTCAAGTAGCCTATGAACAACACAGGGGAGGGGAGCTCGAGTTGATAAAGTCGCGGTTGACATCGTTGACGGTCGATGGAACCAATTTCATTATGGCCGTCTTTGACTCATCCAAAGAATCTCAGATCATTTACGAACAAGTGCGAGGAGGGGAGAGGGCGGTTGTGAAGATCCTGGGTGCGAGGATGCCTTTAACTCAATCCCTTAACAATGCACGTGCACAATCTCCGAAGAGACTTACCTTCAACCTGCCTCACTTTAAACTCCTCGCTACCCAGGCACTACGTTACCCGCCTTCTGAAACTGCTTCAGTTGAGTTTGGTGTGATCCTCGAAGTACAAATGTATCACTAATAGACGGCATTAGCAGTCCAATTTGAGGAACACCCGCTGGGAATATGCCGCGAACACGGAATATACAGTGTACATTCTGTACACGTATCTTCAGCCAATCAGAAAGTGTTACGGTGGCGTCGCTTAAACCTATGTTGAAGGCTTGTGATTGGTTCCTCGTCAAACAGCGCCGTCTATTGATGATCCTTCACCTTTGGCGCCAATCATGCCAGTGTTTAGTGGCATGGCCAGTTGAACACTGGGGACGAGTGGAGTCTCACTTCTGATGTCGTCGATGAGAGCCGTTGGCGAACGCTCCTTTTACGAACTTTATACCTTGTTGAGACATGCAAAGACTCTGTAACGATTTTTTCAGTTCCTCACTTACAGGGAGGACTACCGATCATATTTTGAACCGAAACTTACATATGGAAGTCGATGGCATTACGATGAATTTTCAGATCATCTTAATATTTGGCAGTTCGGAAGATCCATGTCGAATCAACTCGAGGGTAAGCTGGTTGTGTTCGGGCAAACTTCAGACAAAAGGCGGTATGTGGTGAAGTTCATTACTAGGCCGATAACGATAAAAACTTGCTTAATCGATAGACCCTTTGATATTGAGATGAAAACGTTCAATGATTCCCTTCTGCTTGGTATAACTTGCTTCCGAATGAAAAGGGACGATGGTGGTGTGAGAGTATGGGAGAGTACATTTGTAATTTTCTCTCTCCGAAGTAGTATTATTGAGAAGCTTGGTAGATTTGATGCACCTTTAAAAGACCCTTGTTCTGATTTGGTACACACAATAACACTTCGTTGCCAAAAGGAGAAAAAATACATTATCAGCATGTGCAATACAAAAAATGGCTCTGGTTACCAGATGACGGTATACAACATGACTGATGACAATGATTTTGTCAGACTCATGAGCAGGAAGTTCTCAATTTACATTCGTTTTGAAATAATTTCAACAGGTGATATCGTTGCAGTTGGTGGAGATATGCTGATGTTTTTTTGTAATTTACCTGGCGGTTTTAAATTGTACCTGTACCATCTTTTGCTGATCCCAGGGCTAGTAGGTTACGCCCTATATACAAAGGATGAAGATGTTTACATGCTGTTGTATTGTGGCTCTGATTTATCGGTGATGGGATTTAAACGAATCCAACGCCCACACGTTGGAAAGCTCCGAGAGAGCAACAACACGAAAATTCCCGTGAAATATTTCGATATTCTCGTTAACACTGAACATTCCACTTCTCGCTCTGCGATACATATCACTGAGAACAATTCGCCGGTGATTCTTGTAATTAATCAGGGGGTTCCCCTATATATTGTACACAGCAAACCTGAGTAAAGAATAGGTTTGGCATCATCAGGTAGAATAAACTGTATATGTATCCATCAGTAGCTGCGCTTCCATTACAGAGAAAGCCGGTATATTCTGCTCCCATTACAAAAAGTCCGTGTTTAATAAGTCCGGTTCTATTAATTAGTGCGGATCTATTAAGATCGGATAGCGTAGCCGAGAATACTCCGAATCTAAATTAGATGCGGATCAACAATAGCTGCGCTTCCAGTACAGCTTTTAGATCCGGTCTTAATAATACCGCATCTAAAATAAGACCGGATATTCACGGCTTGCGCTTCCACAACTGGATTTGAGGTTGGTAAGTTCGGCTACAGACGGCGATACCTAGTGAACCGCGTATTGTTCTGTAGTCTCGAGCAACCAGCCTCTCGTTCACACTCCGAGGTCGTTAGACCGAGGGGCTCTGGCACAGAACGCAATTCTCATTGTAATTGGGTCAGTGACCTTATTCCGATGATTCAAAACAAGGGGAGCTTCGCTGATTGGCTAGTCACTTACCAATGCATCATGGGTCTCAAAAGTTGGTAACGTGCTGCAGAAGGAACTTTAATTTGTGTTGTCAAGTCAATTTATAGTGTCTTTCATTCGTATTTCAGACAAGTATGTTAATATTCTTTCGACTGGGGAGGAAATTATACTATAAAAAGTGCGGTAGGCCTAACAGCAAGGGCTACAAAATACTGTAGTTTTACTCGCATGCTGCATGCTTTTTGCATTGATTGTGCATGCATGCAGTGCAGTGTAGGCTAGTTGTGTTCTACGTCATCGTCGGTAGATTGTCCGCCATGATGATTTTACAAGTCAAAGTAACCATATGGACCAGACTCTAAAATTGGAAATCGCCAGAGTCTGCTGGCACGAGACTTTGTTCTGGTACTTTTGAGCATGCGCAATGTCGCAAGCGATCATAAGCCACCTGTAGCCGAAAATAATACTAGGCCTACAAATAGGCCTACATGTAGATCCGGAAATCAAATCCAGTAGTGGAAGCGCAAGCCGTGAAATATCCGGTCTTATTTAGATGCGGATAAACACCGTTATCGAAATTTTGATACCGCCCAGGACGTATACACTACCGGGTTTCTCGTCCATATAATAATGCTGGAAGTCGGCTCAATAAAATCACACTTAGAAGCTTTGTTTTGCCTCGAAATTCGGCGTGGTTATTAGAGGATACCACATCCTGATGCAACGGGTGGTTTAATTTGCGAAGAGGACTTTGTTATGGCAGCAATTTTACTTTTTTAACGGTGTTGTTCGATTGCTTTCTAAATTCTCCCTAACGCACACCCCGAGACTACGGTACACACCGTGTTGCACCAATTCCAGCCGTGCCTACACTCCTTTCGCAGTGTCTTCTCACTCGTACCTATCGTTCATAGACACTGCTTACAATAGCCCGATCCCCGCCGATTTACCACTAGAGGGCGTTTGCGTAACTAACGAAATACATGAAACATTTTCTGATTGGTTCACTGTCAGCGTCCTTGACAACCACGGCAGACTGGTCACTCGTCGGAAAGCATTTTATATGGGACAGTTGCATTATGACGTAGCACCACTAGTCTACAACAACAGCAATGGCTGCCCCCCGCCGTGTCCAGTATGCAGTGTCACTTTGCACTTTTCAGTGTTTAGCTCGTGCCTTTTTTGTTTTGAAACATCGCTAAAGAAGTGGATAACGGCGCTCTATACGAGATTATTCTGTTTGTAGTGATTGATCTTGTAAAACAGGCCGAAGCTGGGAGCAACGCCGCCGGGCGCTATTTCCCGCGCTATTTGGCCGCTGACTAGTGCTGCCACCATGCGGTAAATCGGCGGCGATCGGGCTATTGTAAGCAGTGTCTATGAACGATGGGTATGAGTGAGGAGACACTGCGAAAGGAGTGTAGCCGTGCCCTGAATTCCAACCTCGGAACTCAGAATCACCGATTGCCACGGGTTCTTGCTTGTTGTATATGTATAATATGAAACAGTCGGCTTTGTCATGACGATTGTTGACAGGAACGGTCATCCTGAGCAACATCAGGGGTTCTTAGTGCTCGCTCCCTTCGTCACCGCACACTAACCCCTGATGTTCTCAAGATGGAAGCGACCGTATATAATAGGCCTTGCATGATATCAAGATGGGAAAGATCGGCAGCCATTTTTCTGGCATCACTAAGCATCAACAGAAATGGCGTGATCAAAATATCTCCCTGTCGGTCGACGGACTGGTTTCATTCTATTTAACGGCGAGCCTCTATTCGTCAACTAAAACGTTCGTCCGTAAGTCACCCCGTGAAGGATACCTATTGCATCGATCGGAAAGCTTGGACAAATCAGGTCTGATTTTTATCGGAAAGATCGGCAGCCATTTTTCTGGCATCACTTATAAGCATCAAAATATCTGCCTGTCGGTCGACGGACTGGTTTCATTCCATTTAACGGCGGCCTCTATTCGTCAATAAAATGGATTGATTTCAGTCAACGTCACCCGCAGTGATGTTTGCAACAGTGATTCCCAAGTATAGTAGCCTACCTGGTAAATTCAGGAATTTAATGCTTCTCATCGGTCTTTGTGCGTGCGTGCGTGCGTGTGTGTGTGTGTGGGGGGGGGGGGGCTAGGGTAGAACTTCAATGCGAAATTTTAAAACTACTTTCACATACTAGTAAAATCTAGATTTCATAGAAACTACCCCCTGCCGTAGATAATACACGTCGTGCATAAGATTTATTCCGCTTGAGAACATTTTAAGATGCCACCTTTAATGTTAGCAGCAGGGCCCATATTCAAAAAAAATACTTAAATTTAACATTTACGGTGTGACACCTTAAAGATAATGTATCACGGGTATTTTCGCGGGCCACGAAATTCATTGTTTATTTACATTTTGTTTGTTTATGTCCAAGATTTATTTGTCTTATGAGCAAATTGTTGGTGGCGTGCCTGTCTAGAAATTCTGTTGATTCCAAAAGTATTCATTTTGGTGGGTTGGCATGTCCCAAAAGTCCAAACTAACATAATGTAAACATCCATGTTTACAAACACTGAATGTAAACAATGAAGTCGTGGTATATTATCTTTAAAATGGACTCAAGCTCCACTGTTGCAGTATTTGGGCATCAAAATACTATAAATTACTTTAGATGGTCCAATCTTCAAAGTCTCGTTCATAGTGTTACCTTTTCGGTAACGGAAAACAAATGGATGATGTGGGAACAGCTTTGAACAGTTGACCGTCACTGATCGTATGCGACTGCCCGACTCATGCTTGTGATTGTACCAAGGGGAAGTGCATCGATACGGATTTCCTATTGCAGCTCTCAGAAAGTTACCAGTGTTACAAGGTCCTGGGTAGGTCCACCCATCAAAGGGTATCTGCCGCAGGGGGAAAACGTCCTTCTTCAAGAAGTAGCCTTGTCTAAATCCTTGATTACGATCCCATATATGAGTTGCATTGCTTAAATAGAAAAAAACATCAAGGAACGGCCATCTCCATCCATATTGACGGAATGGTTTGGAACTAGAGTAGAAGAATTTAAGCTGCTGTTTTGCCCAGCCTTTGTACAAGTATTCCTTTCCTGCATTCTTCAATGCCTTTATAAGCAGATCCCGATGCTGCCAGTCCACCAGGACGTCTAAATCGTCATCCCATGGTATCAAACCGTGGTGTCTGAAAATGAATCGTAAAAAGTGATTTTGCTGATATTTATCCTTCTGTGTGTGTGTGTGGGGGGGGGGGGTCTGTAGGCCTGCCATCCTCTTGAATACTTATGCATTCACCTATAAGATCCTACACTGTTAGAAATTATTAATTTTACAATAGTAATTTTGTAGTAACTTTACAGATTAGAAATTGCCTGCAGCAGAGTCCCCAGCACTTTCTGTAAATTTACATATGGTAGTGATTCATGTTTTCCTGCATTGGTTGGACCAAAAATATTATATTTTTGGTTGGACTCCATTCGACATCCCATTATGATGCCTTGTGAGAGCAGTATGAAAATATAATTTGGCCAACCTCCAGTCAAGTCTCTGTTAACATTTATTTAAGTCAGTAATTTTACAGATCCGGTCCTGGGGACTCTGCTGCACAGATTTTCTGTAAAATCCTCTGTTATTTCTAACAGTGTAAGCCGACAGTACTGCAGTTCCAATACCGCCTCGTCCATGGGCAGACTCAAAACAGCCGTACAGAATGGTAGGCCTAAAAGGGATGGGATTGTATGTTTTGGTTGTGCGACCATTTCATCATTTCGTGATTATGGGCATTTCCTGCGACTGACCGCGTGGGTCTCGCGCTAGAAACTGACAAAACTTACCTATATGCACCTATTAATGTCCCACTGTATAGCATATACGTTATGTTGTACTTTCTTGTTAATTTATGGAACACCTGTAGCAAGTTCGACAATTGCTTCCACTCTGCGACAGTTATCCTGGCCCGAAATGGTTCCGGCCCGCTCTTCTTACTTGGGTAACTTGTATTAATGAATGGGACTCTGAACGAACGGTTCCCATACCAGCGTTCGATGGATGCCGAATCGAACGGTACCCCTTTCGCATTTGGTGTCTTCTTTTTTCCTGTTTTCTTCGGTAGAACTGTTGTAGTAACTTTATAGGTATTTTTCCTCTTTTTTCTCGTTCCTTCCCTTCTCCTACTCGTAGGATTGTAAGACATAGTTGTTGTAAGAATATTCCATTTGTTTGTTTGTGTTGTCACAGTGGAAGAGCGACTGCTCTGGACTGTTGAAGAGGTTGTGAGATCTTTCAAGCTAATATTCTTCCGTTCTACTACGGCCAGAAATTTTGGGGGAGTCCGACGAATTTGCTGAACCGGTGAGAAGGATAGAAAGGCATGTTTGAAATCGAAGCGATAGAATGCAACGAGTATAACGTTGCCGAAGAAAAGTGCCACAACCAGAGCCGCATAGATTTTGCGCGATCGTGGCTGGTTCGGAGCTTCAGTCTTCATTCTCGAGACAGTTTCGAGGGTAGGCGAAGAGAAATTTCATTCAATCCTCATTGTCAGAAGCTGCCATTTTGCTGCAATGGAAAGTACATGTACACCAGTTATTCACCCGATCAGATCGTAGGATGTACTGCTGTGGTTGCACGAATATAAGAAGTCAAATTTGACAACGATACAAATTAAAGTTGCCAAATGACAGGACGACCCAGGATGACTAGGCCTATATTCACTGTTAAAGCCCCAGTCACATATCCACTCCGGGGCCCGTACGGTGAGTAAAAACAGACATTTTGGCCAATTTCTACGGTGCCCAGTTTGATCCAGTCTAATTTCCGCTTATCCATTGAGGCGATTTCGGCATAATTCATCTTTAGATCAGTGTTTCAGTCTCTAAAATCCACGGCAAGCCGCTGGGTGGGGAAAATCGTACGGAGCCCGGTGGATTTGTGACCTAGGCTTTATGCGGGTGATCCACCGACTTTACGACGAGTTTACGATCAGTTTGCGATTCGTTCACGACGGCAGTCGTCAACGAGTCGCAAACTCGTTTTAACTAGTCGCAAACGTGACGTAGAAGCTGATCCACCGAACCAAATCAAACATGTTTTATCTCGTCGTAAACTCGTCGCAAACTAGTCGTCAACAGAATTCAGTAGTGAAGAGTCCCAAACTCGTCGTGAACGAATCGTGAACGCTGATCCACCGGCTATGATTCTTCGTCGCAAACTAGTCGCAAACGCGTCGTGAACTAATCGCAAACTGATCGTAAAACTCGTCTTAAAGTCGGTGGTCCACCTGCATAAAGCCCCAGTCACATATCCACTCCGGGGCCCGTACGGCGAGTAAAAACAGACATTTTGGCCAATTTCTACGGTGCCCAGTTTGATCCAGCCTACTTTCCGCCTATCTATTGAGGCGATTTCGGCATGATTCATCTTAGATCCGAGATTCAGTCTCTAAAATCCGCAGCAAGCCGCTGGGTGGGGAAAATCGTACGGGGCCCGGTGCATTTGTGACCTAGGCTTAACCATGAACAGAAATCAGTCGCGAACGAGTCGCAAACTCGTTAACAAATCGTGAACGCTGATCCACCGGCTACGATTCTTCGTCGCAAATCCGTCGTGAACAAATCGCAAACTGATCGTAAACTCGTCGTAAAGTCGGTGGATCACCCGCATTATTCACACATGCTGAACGATAATAGGATATAGGAGAAGTCCAGGCGACAGACAGAGGTCAATCTCGGCCAAAAATGTAAATAAATTCACCGTCGAAATTCTCGATCTGGAAGACGATTTGAGAAGTGGGCTCTTTCAGCATCGCGTGCCCAAAACTCGATTCCGTAGGCCTACCGATTCCGTGACCCACTAGCAAACGTCTTTCACGTACCTGTACATCCATTACAGTAGGTTTGTCTTGAACTTCTTGTTAAAAGTCATAGGCCATCAGACCTAAATCAGTCTCCGGTTTGCTACAAGCTGTGACACCACCACTGAGAAAAGCTCAGCTGTTACATGAAATTAGATGGATCACGCTACGCCGGTCGATGACTTAAGAAAGAAAATGCCACATCACCGATACCCGCTGCAGCGTCTTCGATCTCATGGTTCAAACAACATATGATACTTATACCACCAGCGGATTAATTTTGTATCCTATATACAGAGGGTGAAATTCGGCCAACGCAGAATAGACTGATGAAGCCATGCATATGCATGTACATTTATATGTACCCCGGTACATTGTATAGCCGATACTAGCGAGGTTTCGCAAATCCGACGAAACACGAAGTACATGTACGAAATTCGAAATTGGATTTCATTTCCATGACGTACATGTAGGCCTAATGTATTTCAGGAGATGATTGGTACCGTATCGCCTGCTGCTATAGTGCCTTCGTTTGCGGGCGCGGAATAGGGGGCGGGCGCGGGTGGGAAAAAATCGATCCAACGTATTTCCCTTTAGCTGTTTCACTCGCACCCGCTCCCGCCACCGAAACCGCGTCCGCAAACGCCTCGTGGAAAAGCAGCTTTGTATAGTCCTACCGAGTGCATGATGGATTCAGAGGAGGCCTAGCCTAGCTAGCCTACTGGCTGGGCCTACTCATAGGCTACTCATCATACATTCTCATGATAACGGTACGGTACCGTAGTGTCACTGTCGTATGTGTCGTATTTAAATTGAGAGAAAAAATGTATGTCCGGCGGCTGAATTACACGGAAACATAATTTTTACGGCTCATTCCGTTCTTTTGAGTTACTCTTTTCCCCGGCTCTTTTCGTTTTATTACGGTGAATTGCTTTTACTGAGTTTCTCTGTTTTTACGGTCTAGATCCTTAAAAATAAGGATAACCAGTAAAAGTAAGTCCGTAGAAAAGCGGAAGTCCATTATTGGTCTTCCGTTAAAAAAAGAACAGCCCGTAAAAAAATGTCGTCCGTGTAATTTTGCTGCCGGATTTTTCCCCGTTTTTTAAGGATTATTTTTTACAGTATTTGTACATGTAGTACCACCAACTCCAGAAATTAGGTCCTGGAAATGAAATTGAATTTCGTATTCGTACTTCTTGTTTCGTCAGATTTGCGAAACCTCACTCTCCAAACCATTTCAGCGATGCCTAATGGCCTACGATCCAATTTTTCATCCAATTTTTTGGAAATTCAGATTCCGGGCCTATTGGGGCTTCAATGTATAAACCCGCATGTAGGTCTGGCCTTTATTGAGCATATTCAGAAAATTGGGTGAAAAATTGGATCGTGTGTATAGGCCATTAGGGAGTTTTCGCAAATCTGACGAAAAACGAAGTACGAAATACGAAATTGGACTTCGTATCTATGATGTAATGTATTTCAGGAAATGGCTGATACCACAAATATCGCCTGCTGCAAGAGCGTCTTTTAGCGTAATGACGTTAGAACGACAGAGGTACGGTGTTTACGCTTTGAAATTTATCTTTCGTTTCCACTTCGTTACGAATTGGAAATTTAAAAATTCAAGATGCGCCATAACTCTTTAGATCTTACATGACATGCTAAAAGACGCACTGGCAGGAGGGACATTTGTGGTACCAACCATTTCCTGAAATACATTACGTCATGGATATGACGTCCAATTTCTTATTTCGTACTTCGTTTTTCGTCAGATTTGCGAAACCTTATTTGACTGACTACGTAGAGATTGCTAGACGTACCAGGCTGTACGAATTAGTCCAGGGTTCGATTCCCCGTCGCAGTTGCTTTTGACAAACCGGCCAGTCATCACGTCGTCACCGACGCTGTCGGACGTCCGATGTAATGCTTGCGTGGGTGGGTGGGTGGGTAGGTGTTCGGGTTCCGGAGGGGGGGGGGGGGGAAACGGCANGGGTAAACGTCAATGCAGAATTTTAAAACCGGTTTCACAGAAAATCTAGATTTATTGTCGAATAGTGAAACTATCACTCTGCCGTAGAAAATAAACATCCGTTCATCACATTAATCCTATTTGAAGATTACAAGGCTTTGCAATACCTTGGCCTATATAGACCTACGTACAATTTGCAATATTAGGGAGGTTTAGAAATCAAACGATAAACGTAAACTTTACGACAACGTTATTGTTCATACACACATTAACCAGATTTTGTAACGCATTTTCGGTTCAAAAATGACGTTGTCATTAACGTTTACGTTTATCGTTTGATTTCAAAACATCCCTATTAGGGCGGTTGAGATCAGCGACTTATCACGGATCCCTTTACGTATACGGATTGAAATGTACACAAAATTCTATCCGTATCCGTATACGTATAAGGATCCGTGATACGTCACTGATCTCAGCCGCCCTATTTTCGGAGGAAAATGCACTGATTTTACCACTATCCCAGCCAATCATGGAAACTACTGATTAAGTCACTTTTAACCCAGCCAATCATGGAAACTACTGATTAAGTCACTTTTAACCCAGCCAATCATGGAAACTACTGATTAAGTCCCTTTTAACCCAGCCAATCATGGAAACTACTGTTTAAGACACTTTTAACCCAGCCCCTAAGTTCTACGGCATAAGTCACTGATGATCAGTGTGGTACCGGAAGCAACAATAAATGGTAACACGTCTTCCTAATCCTTTGTACCTTGATAAGGGTCAAACGGTCCCAAAGATACTGTGATATCAAGTCTTTACATGTAGCTCACAAGCCCTACATGCAGACATTTGCATGAGTTTCCAGTTTTTGTTTTTAAGTCCTAGTAGTGCCTACTTTTTTTAAAACTTTTTTTAAAATTAGGGGATATAATGCTGATCAAGATTTTTTTGTTTCATTGAAAAATTCCAATTGGTTAAAAGTTACAACATATTTAATTGATTTGGTCAGAGGAGAATGTTGGGCCTAATTTGATGACATCATTGCAGGAATTTGCATAATGAGCATCCACTTTAGTGCTGTAATGGACTCATGCAACTATTCATGTAAAAGAATGAAGCCAGAAATTTGTCAATTAGTAAATATGTAAATGAAAATGAACTTTATCGCCACATTGGATGGCTCAGATTTAATTTTATTCATCCCTGCAATGACATAGGCATGAATTAGCATTTTTTACCCTGGCATTTTCATGCACATTTTCCTCGATATCTCCCAAACCATTCATCCGAATTTGATGAAACAAAAAGCAAAATATGTCTATTTGTGCATTCTATACACTTCATTAATAACCTGTGTAGTCAATTTTTGGGTGCAAAAAAGACTTTAAATGATATCAAATCCCGCTCTTGCAGCGTGAGTGTTTCGGTAACAGAATATTATGAATTACTTTAGATCCAATTTTCAACGTCTCCTGTACAGTGTCACCTTTTTGGTGACGGAAAACAAAAGGATAATAGGAGAACAGCTTTGAACAGTCGGACGTCTGTGTTGGTAGGCGAGTGCCTCTCTCATGCTTGTGATCGTACCAAGGGGAAATACACCGTTCTAAACTTCCACTTGCAAGTAGCAGAAAGTGTCGAGGGTTACAAGGCCCTGGGTAGGTCCAACCCTCGAACGGTATCTGCCGCAGGGGAAAAACGTCCTTCTTCAAGAAGTAGCCTTTTAAGGAGGCTTTATTACGATCCCAGAAGTGAGTTGCATTACTTCCATAGAAAAAAACATCAATAAACGGCCAGCGCCATTCCAGGTGAGGAAGCCGATTTGAAGTAACGTGGTAAAATTTAAATTGGTCTTTTGACCAGTGTTTATACAGATACTTTTTCTTTCCTCCAATATCCATGGCCTTTATAAGCAGATCCCGATCCTTGAAGTCCACCACGACGTCTATATCGTCATCCCATGGTATCATGCCGTGGTGTCTGAAAAGGAATGGTATTGGAATGGAACAGGGATTTGGGTGAGATTTCTCTTTCCGTCGTGCATGGTACCGTATCACCCTCTCGAATATCAAGCCTGCACACCGTAATTTGCTGCAGAAATGAGCAAAATTTCTTACCTATATGCACCTAATAATGTCCCTCCGTATATCATATAAGTTATGTTGAACATTCTCGTCATATTATGGAACGTCTGTAGCAAGTTGGACAATTTCTTCCTCTCTTCGAGGGTAATCGTGACCTGAAATGATCCCGGCGGACTCTTCTTGCCTGGGTAATTTGTACTAAAGAATGGGACGCTGAACGAACGGTTCCCATACCAGCGTTCCATGGATGCCGAATCGAACGGTGCCCCTGTTGCATTTGGTACAGTTTTGTTCGAGAATGCAGAACCTGGTGTCGTGTTTCTGCTCGTAATCTTCAGCACAGTTGCCGCAGTCGTTTTAACCGTGTTTTCCCTTCTCCTACTCGTAGGATTGTAAGTCGTTTTAACCGTGTTTTCCCTTCTCCTACTCGTAGGATTGTTAATCGTTTTAACCGTATTTTCCCTTCTCCTACTCGTAGGATTGTAAGAGACGGTAGTAAGGATATTCCCTTTGTTTGTTTGTGTCGGCACAGGGGAAGAGCGACTGCTCTGGACGGGTGACGACGTTGTATGACCTTTCATTAAGCTAATATTATTCCGTTGTACGGCCAGACGAATTTGCTTCGCCGGTGAGAAGGTTAGTAAGGAACGTTTAAAATCGAACTGATAGAATAGAACAACTACGAGGTTGCCTAAAATCACGGCCAGAACCAGAGCCACGTAGAGTTTGTACGATCGTGGCTGGGTCGCAGCACTGGTAGTCTCAGATTGCGCAGTCTTCATTCTAGCATGGAGGAATTATACTGAGCAACAGTCTCGTGGTAGGCGAAGAGATATCTCATTCGTCGGCATCGTCAGTGACTAGATGTACCAATTTGTGGAATTCACTCTGGCAGTCTCTGCAATGGAAAGTAAACTTGTTTTTCACTAGATCATGTCAGGAGGAGATTTGGCTGGTATTCATAAAAGTTAGCAAATGCTTTTACTTAAGATTTGCACAACGAGGTCCAATGTAAATGCACTCCACAACTTGAAGTAAAAGCATTTGCTAACTTTTATGAATATCAGCCATTGTCTTCGATCCGAGCGCATTTTTAGTACCCCCCGCTTCTCGCAGATGTCTTCACTTGCGCTTGCACTAATTCTAATAGTTCCTTTCTTTTTAGAGCTGTTAGGAGGTGGCAGCACTTGTTTATATCACTTTGCTGTCACTGATCGGTTTTTGGTTCGGAATTGGCGGACAAAGGCAGGATCTGGCACCAAGGAAATTCGATATTCATGAAATCTTGATGATGTTGATGAAATTAGCGTTGATGAGGCGGATTTAGATGCGAAAGAGATGACTTTGACCCTGAGTTAGATCCCTCTTGGCCAATAGTCTCAATTCCCATTGATTATGACAGGTAAACTCGCTAAGGAAGCCCGGTAAGGAAGTTGTTCTGATAGGTGCCCAGATGAAGGTGAGATAGGCCTACCCCCATCAGGCAAAAGACCGGCGAAAATCATCATCAGCAACCTACATGTGTAAACAACGGTACAGAATAGACGGCTACGTCTAATCAGTAACCTACATGTGTAAACAACGGTACAGTAGACGGCTATGTCTAACCAGATTTCCTGATGAACTGGTGCCAGGCGTGGCCCATGATAAACCGCCGGAAACGGAAATGTGGCCTACCAACGGCGCAGAAAAAACGGGTCTTACCATGGTCCAAATGACAGGCCGATCTTCATGTAAAGCTACTCTAAATTGGTACCAAGCTCGGAATAATGAACCGCAAGTACCGTAGGTCTACACACACACACAGAATAGTTGAGCACTCCTGTTGCTATTCGTTAGGCTATCGATTTTCACGCCGGTGGGGCTGATGACGTGGTGAGGAGCCCGACGCCTGCACTAAACACACTGCGGTCGTTGGGCCCAGAACTCTTTGAGGCCGACACCACTGAATGATTGAGTGTACGGGTAGTCCCGGACGGTTACTGCGAAGAGGTAGATCTAAGCAGGTCACAGCGGGTCGAAAAAAGTTGGCAAAAAGACGTGAAATGACCGAAAAGTTCCTGGTACATGTAGGTCAATCACGGGAAGTGGAACGAACGCACATCTCGGGCTCCGCATTCCAACATTTCGTCAGAACAAACATTTGAAGGTGACCTCGTTCTGAAAAGTGTTTTATGGCGGGTTTTTATGCATTGCGAACGGCATTTGTTGCACGCTTTTCGTGACACAGGTATTGGGTCATATGAATAAAAGACTACTGTATATATTAATGCTTTCAATTGAATTTTGCAATAAACTGCACTAGGCAATGCTGTACAAATCTGAAGTAAAAGCATTTGCTCGTCTTTATTTATGACCCAATGTCAGTAAATGATTTGGCACGTGCACTTCGGGCCAACTGAATGACCTCAATAATGCGAGTACCGGTGTCAAAAATTCACAAGCGAGCTTGTGAATTATCGATACATCTCATTACTGGCAACATTGCGCGAGCATGAAAATCATTAAGGATGTGCTGTCTTATTGATTTAACGATCGAAAGGAAGAGGAATTTAATAGTCGCGCGCCGCAGTAAAAAAATTACACTACAAAGGCCTCGTTCATAACGGGCATAGCGTCGAGCGTAACGCGTATAGCGTAAAAATACTTCTAGCTTGAGTTAATGAGCTGTTCACACGTTACTGCTGGCGTAAATGCATGGCGTTAGCGCATTACGCTCTGAACGCCATACGCCTACGCGTGCCCGTGTGAACGAGGCCTTACGCGCCAGTCTGTCACCGCCTTAAACAATAATTTCGCGCGCCACGAAACTCAAAATTTCGAATTATAAATTTCCGTATTTTAGCAAATATAAGTGGCTCATACAGGCCCTTTTATAGTTTCCTCTCACAAATGTAGCCTATCGACTATTGATGCACACTCGCATCATTTGAGATCAAAGCGTATCCCGAATAAAGATACATGTACTTGAATTATTTCATCGTCTTGGATTTTTTGGTGAACTTTTTTGAAAAATTTCAAGGTTATTTTGCTAGACGCCTTCTGATTGGTCATATTGAATCACAAATTCAAATTTAGTTTACATTTAATATCGGAGAGGACTACAATAATCCATTAAAGCCTCACTGTATTGAATTTTACGGAATTTTCAAAGGAGACTGCAGGAAGGTCTCATAGCCTCGTGAAGGTCCCCAAAATGCTTGATGATACGCACTCAAGGGCGTAGGCTGATCTGAGCCTGGAGGCCTGGAGAGGTGCACATTTTTGTGAAAGCGGAACTTCTCCTGTAGCTATAGCAGGCATGAAATTTCACATTTTAAGAGTAACAAAGGTGTGCTCCGGAGGGGGGTCTGGGGGCCTCCGCCAGAAAATTTTGGAATCTAGACTGGCGATGTTCTGAGACGTGATTTCAGTGCTATTCTTAGCCAAAATTTACATGATTACAAGGTTGATTTTTTTCTGCTTGAGCGGAACTCCCTTGCTGCTGTGGGGAGGTGCACGTGCACCCAATGCACCCTAGCTCCCCCCCCCAGCCTACGCCCTTGGCACTTCAAAAAATCAATGCTTCGTTTTCGGCACGCATCGAAAAAACAGCAGGCAGAGCTCTAATGTATTCAGATAGAGCATAGTACATTTTACACTACACTAAGGTCGGAGGACGTAAGCACTTTCTGAATTCAATACAGTGCAAGAAGGGGTGAGATAGAATTTCGTCCACTCTGAATCCTAACCTCTGACCTGGCCTCCCACCCCTGCACTGTAAAAAGTCAGAACGCGAAAAAATTTCGCGTTCTGATACGTTAATTTGTCGTTTGTGGGATTTTGGCTATGTTGCAATGTATTTATCCTCCAAACATTAATCTACCGTATAGAACAGGTCGTCTTGTTGTTTGGAAATATTTAGACCCCTTTTTAAGGGTTTCAAAAAATGTGAACACTATTTTAGAACGCGAAAACGCCAATTAACGCCAATTCTGAACGCAAATTTGTCCCAGATTTGAGAACACTATAAAATTTTGCGTTCTAAAAATGACTTTTAGAACGCAAAATTTTATATAGTGTTCTCAAATCTGGGACAAATTTGCGTTCAGAATTGGCGTTTTCGCGTTCTAAAATAGTGTTCACATTTTTTGAAATTTATTAGAAAAAAATTTCATCTGCTACACGATGATGTAAGTTTCACTGTCGGGCGACCAAAACAAACGGGTTATTTTCATGCCAGAAATAAATGGAACTAACGTTAGAAAAACGACATTTTGGTCACAACACTCGCAGCGACGCCGTGTGGTGCTACAGCGCCGTCCTCATTGGACTCGAAATTTGAATATGAGATTCCGGTTAGTTTGCTTCAGAACATCAAGACCCACTGTTGCAGTATTTCGGTAACAGAATACTATGAATTACTTTAGATCCAATCTTCAATGTCTCGTTTACAGCGTTACCTTTTTGGTGACGGAAAACAAATGGATAATATCGGAAAAGCTTTGAACATTTGGCAGTCTGTGATCGGTAGCGACTGCCTCTTTCATGCTTGTGATCGTACCAAGGAGACGTGCACCGATCCATATTTCCAGATGCAACTCTAAGATAGTGGTCAGTATTACAAGGTCCCGGGTAGGTCCAACCCTCGAACGGAATCTGCCGCAGGGGAAAAACATCCTTCTTTAAGAAGTAACCTTGTCTGAAGGATGGATTACGATCCCATATATGAGTTGCATTGGCTGAATAGAAAAAAATATCAATGAACGGCCAGCGCCATTGCCGGACTGCTCTTGAACTACTGCGGTAAAATTTCCACTGGAACAATCCTTTTGTTGACCAGTAGCCAAATTTCTTTCCGGCAGCCTTCATGGCCTTTAAAAGTACATCCCGATGCCGGGCGTCCACCAAGACGTCTATATCATCGTCCCATGGTATCAAGCCGTGGTGTCTGAAAAAAAATGAACGAGGATTTTGGTCAGGTCAATTCTTTCTGTCGTGTTCTATATCACCCTCTCCAATATTGATCAAGCCTGCACACTACAACTCCCTATAGAATCAAGCTTGCATAACGCTACCAAGATTGCCATCGAAACGAATTTTGTAAACATCAAGTCGTCTCCGAATCTCGCAAATTTTCGACCCCAACCGATGGGGACTCAGGCACTTTCTAGTAGAGATCCCAGAAGTGAAATCACCTTCACTTCTGGGATCTCTACTATAAAGTGCCTGAGGAAGACCCCGGTTGAGGTCGAAAATTTGCGAGATTCGGAGACGACTTTAAACAACGACATACGGAAACGGCAAAAGGAACAAAACATGGTTTCCATGCAACGGGCAAAACAATAGTTACCGTCACTTGCCAAGGATCAAGGTCTTCGGATGGCATTCCCGCGATTTATTTAATAACGGATTTTTTTACTGAATCCAGATCTGTCGAGCAAAAAACTCACCTATATGCACCTATTAATGTCCCACCGTACAACATGTAAGTTATGTTGTACTTCCTCGTCAAGTTATGGAAATCCTGCAGCAAATTGGACATCTGCTTCCTCTCTTCAAGGGTAATCGTGACCTGAAATGACTCCTGCGGGCTCTTCTTGCCTGGGTAATTTGTACTAATGAATGGGACGCTGAACGAACTGTTCCCATACCAGCGTTCGATGGATGCCGAATCGAACGGTACCCGTTTTGCTTTTGGTGTCGTCTTTCTTCCTGTTTTCTTCGGTAGAACTGTAGTTGCAGTAACTTTATAGGTATTTTTTGTCTTTTTTCTCTTTCCTTCCCTTCTCCTACTCGTAGGATTGTTAGACTTAGTTGTTGTAGTAAGAATATTCCATTTGTTTGTTTGTGTCGGCACAGTGGAAAAGCGACTACTCTGGACTGGTACAGTGGAAGAGCGACTACTCTGGACTGGCACAGTGGAAGAGCGACTACTCTGGACTGGCACAGGGGAAGAGCGACTGCTCTGGACTGGCACAGGGGAAGAGCGACTACTGTGGACTGTTGAAGAGGTTGTGAGACCTTTCAGGCTAATATTTTTCCGTTGTACGGCCAGAAATTGCGGGGCAGTCCGACGAATTTGCTGAGCCGGTGAGAATGATAGAAAGGTATGTTTGAAATCGAAGCGGTAGAACGCAACAACGACAAGATTGCCGAAAATAACGGCAACAATCATAGCCTTGTAGGTTTGGAACCTGTACGATCGTGGCTGGTTCGGGGTACTGGGAGACGACTCCATTGGAAACACTTCCCTTGGAAAGGCGGAGAGAAAATTCGTTCAGCGTTACCGCTCCCTCTCGGGACTGCAGAAGGTCAAATACCACCCGTCGACGCCGGTAATACTGATGAGATCTCTACTTTGTGACAAAAATTCGATGTGACACAAAATCAACTAATTTCCTCGGTCAGTCTCTTTCATTGTTCGAACTTGGAAAACAGACCGGTAGATGTATATTAACGAATGAGTTTTCATTGCATGGAGGTGGTGCAGCAGGTGCAGTATCCCGTTAAATCAATCTCGGTTCTCAATTTCGCAAACAATGGATCGTGCATCTGTTGTCCCTGCATCGTCGACAACTGCAAGGGCCACTATAACTGCAATGGAGAGTATAATTTAGTTATTTATTGATTGGCTGCATGAATGGACACCCATGCGCACAGTAAGTGCTAAATGACAGAACGACCCAAGTTAGAGTATTCGCTGTTTGCATCAACTATACATTTAAAGGTGCTCTAGTTCGAATTGTAAACCGGCCGTCGCGAAAACTTAACTCTCCATCTAAAGGGGATATTTGAGAGGCGAGCTCTTCAGCCTCGGGAGTTGAGAGTTGCTTACGTATCATCGGATGTCCTGGATTTGCCTTTTTAGGGCCAGTATATATTATTAAGGGAGTAAGAAATAAAAGTGGAAAATAAGAAGTGGGAAATTTTGCACCTTTGCGCGAATTTTTCAATTTCTCAAATTGGGTTTCTCAAATTGGGAGAAAATATTTTCCCATTTTGAAAAATATCGCCTGAAAATCAGACAAAATGTCACGTCATTTTAAGAAAATTTTCCTCCCAATTTGAGAAATTGAAAAATTCGCGCAAAATTCCAAAATTTCCCACTTCTTATTTTCCACTTTTATTTCTTACTCCCTTTATTATATGCTAGCCCTAAAAGGGCAAAACCCTACATCTCGGAGTCTGTTTTGGATCACAAAATATACACTGCGAGTGCAAAGCAAATTCATGAATCGACACTCACCGAGGTTGAGTTCTTACTTCTCGCCGACAACAGAGCAAGTTGGCTTTCGCTCTACTACTATATGCTGGGAAATCATTGGGTTTGAGGTCGATACCATTGAATTTTGAGTATCAAGTATGGGGTGTATGGGGTGGGGGAGCGTTTCAATTGGCTTAAGGGGGCGGTAGTGGAAACATACAGCGCCGTTTTAGTGCGGCGGTCGAAGGTTGAACCGTCTTATTTATGAATAACCATGTATTGTTAATTAAATTAGGCGTCAAGGACAAGCTGATCATGGTTCGTTGCCAAAACCTACACTCTTTCAAAAATATTGTCCAGCACAATGCTTTTGTATACCCGGTGCGTCCGTGCGCATAGGCCTGTTTTAATGACAATAAGGAGGTTACTTTAATAGCCCGCGTATTTCGAAAAGCGTAGGCATGTTTAGGCCAAAATATGAAAATTTTGGGAAGACTTTTCTCGTCCATCAGGCATCGCACTCCAGTGGTTTCTTTTCATTTGGCAGCAGTATATTTGTGCGCAGGGCGCGACGTTGAGATTTTTTCACTATTCAACAGGATTCGGGAGATATTCTAAAAGTTCATTTTTGACCAATTTTTGGCACAAATTACATAATTATCATTACTAAGAATTAGAATTTGCAAATTATCTCAACGTCGGCACCTGCACATATGTATTCCCCAACATTCTGTGGTAAAACGCCAGGTCCCAGTCGCCTTGTTGCCGAGAAATCTATGACGAAAAAGTCAAATGGGGGGTCTCATTGTTTGCTTAATAAGCTGATTAATGAAAGATGAAAGCACATCGTTTACAATTCAGATGTGTAGAACAAGAGTAGCAATTTCATAGAAATACATGAAATCGATGCTACCTTTTTACTTGAAGAAAATATGAATTGTTTTCAGTCGCCATTTGCAGTGCGCTTCCTTATGGCTACCGCCCCCTTAAGTATGTATGTTGGCCTACATAATCATGCCACGTCGGTCGATGATTTTATACTAAAACAACATATGCGCCAGTGTTTGTCAATTCAGTATTCTTTGAATTTCTGCCGTCCGCGGTCCGTCTGTGGATCTCATTGTTTCTGCTTGCTTGGACAAATATAGAATACAGACAGCAGCTGTCACGGAAGGCCGAGATTTTGGCCGCACCGATCAGTCTACATCCTGACGCTAGACACACCCGCCGTTCGACCATCGTGAGAGTGAGAATGAGCAGACGTGTCAGAGGTTGCGCTCGCGCCCTTCGTCACCGCACAAAAACGGTGATGGAGGGAGCGAGAATTAGAACCAGGAACAAAAATCAACGATTACCTCACGGTGGTAAGAGAGAGTAATGTAACACGTACGATGGGGAACTCCCACGCTGAATCGCTCCGCATCAGAAGAGATAGGCTTACAAGATCCAATCCATGTTCAAAATCATATCCAGTGTAGCCAAACTGGGTACACGGCAGAGAGTCAGGTATAGAAGAAAGAATCTCAAAGATCTCGCCTCTCAGTCTCATGAAAAACGGGGTGTAGTCCTAGCCTATCGGCCGGCGGAGCGATACACCGACTGGGGCCCGAGTCTACCCCTTTGCGCCACGTAGGCCTACACTGTCTGCCTTGAGTGGGTCTCGATGTTTTCCGTCAGGGAACTTCTCACCCTGGGGTTTTCAGTAGTTTGTGGACTCCATGTCTGCGGTTGTAAGAAAGATTTCGTCGGCGTATCAGGACAGAGACAGGTCGTGAAGAAGCTAAGGGGGTCTTACCAGACTTCGAAAATGTCCCGGTCTTCTTCCAGTTCCAAATTGGTGCCAACTAACGCGGCTCTTGAAAAACCACTCGAATGGATGAGATCCCGCAGTGTTGTGAGCGTGAGACCCGGACTTGGAATCACTGATAGCTGATAGGGGCCTACTGTTCATGACTCAGAACTCAATCGTGGAGGTAGGGCCTTAAAGCCTCCATGGAGCTCCATGGTCCTATTTTGATAGAAACATATCCTAGAACCCCGAACCCCACATATTTTTTGGCTAGGTCAACTCCACTTAAACGGGATAAGATAAGATAATCTTTATCTTAAAGTCGGTACATAAACATAAGCCGAAACTTTTCCACCGACCATCACTGAAGACGCACGAGAAGACGTCCCGGATTGCCAAGGTCCGTTTATACAGAGCGCGACCGCGACCGCGACACCGACCGCGGCAGCCGCATCGGATTGATCAAATGTAAAATGAATGTAGTAGAGTCAATAACGAGAAAAATCGGGACAAACTGGACAAAAGCGCCATTTTTTGCCCAAATGTTCCTTTAATATGGTACTTCAATTCTAGAAGGGGCGCCCAAGTCAGATCACCATGGTAACGTCAAAATCGGTGTTGAAGTTTTGGACACTGACTTTATCATTGGACCCAAGAACTGGGCTTTGTACAGGAAAATGGGACCCGATGTACAGCTAACTTTTGAACGGTTGGATTTACACCCCATAAATGTATTATCAACAGATAGAAACATAGTGGCTTATAATCATATAAGCATGCTTATAGTAATTTTTAACTGATTAGGTAATTGCAAACGACGTTTTTATACATTTTGACCCATTTTGTGTTAATTTGCATAAAAAACGTAATTTATTATTACATAACTACTGAAAACAATTAAGAACATGCTTATCTGCTTCTGAGGCACCATGTTTCTACGACGTTGTGTATAAACGTTCCCATTCATTTTATTGATCCGATGCGGCTGCCGCGGTCGGTGTCGCGGTCAGTCGCGGTCTGTATGAACGGACCTTTACGATTGACGGGTGGCAGGCGCGGATCCAGGATTTTCGGCAGAGGGTCAGGGCCGCCGAAGGCGGTCGTTGCAGGTGGGCGCCGAAGGTGTCCGACCCGACAGGGGGTCTGGGGAGCCTCCCCCCATAAAACTTTGAAATTTAGAAGGTGTAGACGCGATTTCCTGGCATCCCGGCCCGTATCAAAATAGAAGCTTTATTTTTGTTCAATTTTGTTATACTATCCCAGGAAAAAATGAAACGTGAACTTTATAGCTGAACCATGAACTGCGGACAATAGTTTTTAATAGCGGACAGTATAAAAACTATGAACTTCACTGTTATTTGGCCGCAGTTCATTGGACGTATTCGAGGGGATTAGATGGAAACTAACAATCCCGTCGAAAAAAAATTAGTGGTTGAGAGCAGGGGGTCACGACCGCCAACCCCTCCCCCGCCCCCGGATCCGCGCCTGGGTGGCCATTTATCCTTAGTTCATGTGCTATGATTTTAAACACATTCTCTATTCTGATACAAATCCCTTATATATGTCTTCGGTGATTTTGTGAGGTTCCCGGTAGTGTAGGAAAAGAACAAGCGGGACAGGGTTAGGATATACTACGTAATAAAAAAATAATTGTATACACGAAGTAGGCCTACACGTGCAACACTTGATCAGCAGATCAGCTGTTTGTCGATTTCTGACGTTTTTTCCTTCCTAGTTTTAACAAACTGGTCGGTGAAACGATGGATTCTGTGATGAAGGCAGTTGTTCAACGGTCCAAGACCAAACATCCTCGTTCACACGAAAAAAATGTAATGTATGGAACAGCAGGATTTAGGACAAAGTGAGTGATCTCTCTGCATGCAGTCAGTGGACGCTAGGTAGGCCACTGCACTGCCGGCGTAGGCCTACGCCTTGGCCTGGTGACCAGTACATTCGCCTGTACAAAATGTAGCCTAGTCCAGAGAAGGCAGGCCTCTGACCCCCGGTTCGGGAGAGGGCACTACTAGGCTATTCCCCACCCTCCGGTAAAGACCATCCTTGGAGAAGGGAGGTGCTGGGCCCCGTAGTCGCCCCGCCCACCCACCCCTACGCCGCCGAAGGGGCCCCACCTGCCCTAGCCCGCCCAACCTGCCGCGGAGGTGAGTCTCCACCCCAGGGCCCCTCATGCTCATAACTAAGGCCACATAAAAAAAATCTTTAGTTTAGCATCAGTCAAATTTGTAAAAAGTGAGAAGGGAGGAGGGTTTGTTTTTTTTTTAAAGGTGCTCTAGTCCGAAATGTAAACATTACGGTTTGTTTATTTACATGGTTGATCATAATAGTTATTCTCCTTCGTACAGGTGGCAGCACAGTGTATACCAAAACAAAACAAAATCAAAAAAACATTACTGTTGTCTATTTTTAAAATATCTATCTTGATAAATATTCTTGTAGCTGGAATAGATTTATGATTTTACGCTCAAAAACAAACAAAAAGTTGTGAAACGCGATTCTAAATTATTTAATTTACTGATTTGTTACAAAAGTTGACAATAGGTGGCAACACAGGTTTGGTCAGCCCCGCTTTCGGACTACAGGGCCTTTAATACCGTACTGAAATGGACTGTGATCATCGAAAGAGAGCTTGGAAGCATTGCACCATTTACCATATACAATAGACAAATCCTTAGTATTAACTCGAAAAAGGTTTTTATTTAAAAAAATACATATCTGAGTCACCCTGGAAAAGGCATGTGTAGACAAGAAACCACACTTTTGACAGAGAACAATATAATGTGAGAAAAATTGAAGAAAAAAATTTTTTTTTGAAAAAAATTTTTTTTTTGAAAAAAAAATTTTTTCCAAAAATTTTCCAAAAAAAAAAAAATTTTGAGGCGGCGAGAAAATTTGAGGCGGGCGCTGATGCTATACTAAAGATTTTTTTTATGTGGCCTAATTCCCATCTCTGATGTCAACACAGCTGTGGCGCTACAGTGCTTGCCATCGGCGCACCACGGGTGTAGACGGCAGCGACAGTAACTGATCTACCTGTGACAGATTTCTAACAAAACATAACATAAAAGTGTAAATTTTTGCGTTTTATTTTTATTTCTAAGTCATTCTAATAATGATTGTTGCGTTTAGAAAGCAAACTGCACGATAATATATCCAATTCGGCGACTTTCTACTCCAATTCGGTCTGATCCGGTGTTCTTATGAACCCCTAAGGGAGCTAGGCCTGCCATACATGTACCGTAGGTCCAGGGACCTAGGAGATTCAATCAGCCACATTTATAATGAGCTAATATACATGTACAATGTAAGTCCCACTGGTGGCCCGAGCGTTGTCCATCACATCATTTTCCACTGACACTTGAAGTTACTACACCATACTTGTTTTCTAAAAGTTGCCATTCCTCTCGGAAATTCCAATCAGAAAAAAAGACGTGCCCCAATTTAATCTGTTTTTCAGGGCAGAGGAAATGGACTTCATCATGTACAGGATGGGTATCCTGGCTGGGCTAAGAAGCTTGGTAAAGAAAGGTAAAAATCTCAAATCTACATGTAGAATCTTAGTGGGAACCATCTGTGACATAGCAGAATGAAGGGCCTATCTCGTGTAGGCCTACCCAGTACAGATTGCCTGCTCCTCTCATGAATGAAATTAACTAGTTGAACCTTCAGATCATCCTGAAGAAATCATGTCTTCTTAGCAGAGCTCGACAAATCAGATATTCACTCACTTGCCATGGGCAACAACCTCAAAGTAAATTTCTGCTTGCTCGGACTAAATTGTCCTTGCCCGACGGTTATATTTCTACATTCTGTTGAATGGTACGTTTTATTTCAGTGCTTGCCCACGCAGACAAGTGCTCAATGAGTTTGAGCTTGCCCAGCAGTTTTTCTGACTGTCCCGGGTGCCCAGGCAACCAATTTGTCGCTTCCAAGCTCGCACGCTCATGCGTACGAGCTTGGAAACGATGCTATGTAAGAGGACATGATTTCTTCTCTGTTCAGGTTGCATCAGTTAGGGTAATCGAAGAAATGACTGACTTCTGCCGAACGTATAGCAGTGGTAGCATTAATAAGGATTTTTTTTCATGAGTCCATTTTTTTCAAGTGGACTCTTTTTGCATCAGATTGCTTGAAAATGAGGAGTCCAAATTCGATTTCCATGAGTCCAACTAAATGAACTCTTTTGCAGGGAAGACCAGCAAATATGAAGAGATATGTTGACAGTGCGCGTGGTAACGCAGAGACGGCGTCAATAGGCCTAAGGGGGGGGGGTGTTTTTTTCCTCATAGATCCTAAAAATTCATACGTCCATATTGGCATGAACGTTTTTCAGTTGCAAGAATGAAAAAATTAGGCGTCTTACGTTGCGTCATAAATATCTCAGGAGGATGTTTTTGCAGGAAACTTTTTTTCTCAATTTGCGTCTGAAGTTGATTTCATGCGTCCAGGGATGCATCGACGCACCTTAAAGCACCACGGTATTGCCACTTTCTGTCGACAGCCGGCGCCACCGGTACCCGTTCTCCAATACTGTAGTTAAGCCTTTCGCCCCAGTGTTGGAGAATGTACGATTACACTACAATGCACGTAGTAGCATGCGTAGTTTACCAAGTCGGCAATAGAGGTCTCCCTTAACGTAGGTAGGTGTAACGCAGGATTGGGAAGCAATACTGTGGTCCTTTAAGGCGATCCCTGTATAGAACACATTTGGATAGTCAGACTGAGTCTGTAGGTGTTTGATGTCTTTGTATTCATTCTCATTTTCAGCTGGAATAGGCCTGATGATCACAGCCTCTCACAACCCCGAACAAGACAATGGTGTCAAGTTGATCGACCCATTAGGGGATATGTTAGAAATGGCTTGGGAGAAACATGCAACTGATTTGGTCAATGTTAGGTAGGTTCTTCATGTTTCATTGCCACTTTTGACAGCAGTGTGTGCGTAACCAAAGTATTTTGCCAAAACTGAGATGTTACATGTAGGTTTTCTGCCAGAAATTGAAAGAAGGGGGTCACCAGTTCGGGGGGGGGGGGGGCTCTGGTGACCCCCCAGTCCCTCTGAGAAATTTGTTTTTTAAGCCCAGAAAATACATTTTCTCGACATTTGGAAGAAGAGATGTTCAGCAGAGAAAAGGAGGTACAAGCCATGTGCCGGTAATGGGGGATTTGTACCATCCGTACCCCCCCCCCAGCAGGCCAAAACCCTGGTTAGTCGTCTTCTTTGTCATCCTCATCCGAGGCAGGTTGCTGATCCCTCTGAGACTGCCTGTACACAGATATCCAGTGAGGCCATTCTCCATCATACCGGTTCTGTTACCTCTTCATAATAGTGCGGCTTGAGGGGATCATCAGATGTTGTCGTTATATAATGTTTTACCTCAGATTTCTTCTGTGGCAGCACTGTTTTTAGCCCGCTTGGCCCATAGGCCAAAAGGGCTTATGCTGTGCTTGGCGCCTTTAGTGGTGGTCTGTCGTGCGTGCGTGCGTCCGTAAACTTTTCCCTTGTCAGATGGATAGCGCCTTCAGTTTTTGACGGATCATTTTCATATTGCATATGGGTGTGTATGACCACAAAATCTAGGTCAAGTTCGATTTTGGGTGCGATGCGATTTCTACTTTGGCCAGTAGGGGGCGTTTTGTGAAAAAATTCAAAGGCCTGTATTTTGAGAATGGCTTGAGCTATCGTGATGAAACTTTGCATGTATGTACCTCTAGTTGGTGGTGACTTGCACACGAAATTTTGGCGTTGTCTGATTCTTGTCTTTGCCACTAGGGGGCCAAAACGAAAATATCAAATTTTTCCTTGTCAGATGGATAGTGCCTTCAGTTTTTGAGGGATCATTTTCATATTGCACACAGGTGTGTATGTCCTCAAAATGTAGGTCAAGTTCGATTTTGGGTGCGATGCGATTCCTATTTTGGTAGGTAGGGGGCGTTTTGTGAAAAACTTAAAAGGGCTATATTTTGATAATCGTTCAAGCTATTGTGTTGAAACTTTGTATGTATTTACTTCTTGCTTGTAGTGACTTCCTGACGGAATTTCGGTGAAATCTAATTCTTGACTTTGCCACCAGGAGGCCTAAGCCAAACTCACAAAACCTACTTTTTCTCCTGAACAAAGCAACGGAACTTCATCGATTTTTTATTATAGGTACATGTATATCTAACAAGGAAATATAACATACTGCTCGAGTTTTTTATTTGACCTACTTTTCAAGGTCACAGACATCAAAGTTTGTCTGAAATTACGAGAATGGCAGATAATTGTCAAATATGACTTATATGATTCTGATATGGCTTATGCCTTCCACCACTGTGCTAAAAAGCCAAGCGGGCACAGTGCCATTGGCACTATTTTTCTCAAGCATTCATTTACTCCTGTCGCTGTTGTCTGTCCACGAGCTTTTATGGCCTGAGGGGGGCCAAATTGTTTGAGTTGGGAGGGCGAAGCCGGAGGGATGTCTGGGCCCTCGTCTAGAAAAAAATTGAAAACTGCACCCTGTCAGGTGCCTTTTCCCCACATCTGAGACTACCAGTACAATAAACTTGGCTTGAAGAGTGCAAAAAGACATTTTAGAGCAAAAATTTGTTTTGTCCCTTTTTGCTCGGGGGGGGGGGGGG